>JAOTRH010003836.1:0-24033 GCA_034768845.1 Heliamphora exappendiculata
AAAATAATAAATTAAATTTCATGTTTTTATTTTACTTATTTTTGTATCTAGTAATTTTTTATTTTTTAATTAAAAATTTTTAAATAAAATTTTGCAATTAAAAAAAACAAAAAATAAAGAAAATAGAGGGTGTAAGTGTGAAAATAAAGAAATCAAGGAGTGTAAGTGTAAAATACTATTTTTTCGTCTAAAAGTTAACAGAAAATTAACCTTTGAATCAAAGTATTATAAAAATTAAAATGTAAAAAAGTACAGTGATATTTTAAAAAATAAAAAAAAATAACAATAATATAACTTTTAAATAGAGAGAATGTAGGTGTAATATACTCTTACAAATATTAACATTTGACGAGTTGAAGAGAGAAAAAATTCCTTAAGCTCCCCAAGTCAACATTCGGGTTCTGCATTGCTGACCTATTGCTACTAGGTGGGACACTTCCAAATGATAGGTTGTGTTAAGCATAATTAGCGGTGTTTGGCAATAGACGGATGACTAAACTTACCTTGCTACAAAGGCAATGACTGTCAAGATTGTCTCCTTGACTATTGTTAATTAGTTAGTTAGTCACATTCACTTAGATTCCAATAAACAACCAAATTTCAATACCACAGACTCAACTCTCAAGCTACTAAAATATTGCATTTTTTTTTGTTTTTTGTTTTTTTTTTTAACGAGTAATAGAAAACTGATCTAAGTAAAACACTTACATGAACCTTTTTTTTTTCCCATCAACCTGGTCCACACGCAATTGACCTTCTAAGAAATAAATTAAATGTGTATCTATCTATCTATATATATATATATATATATATATGCATTTATGTATATCACTATTATAAAAGTCAACAACTCATTGGGTGTACACTAAAATATTTGTGATGTTTGACAAAATTATTGCTAGTAGTTTATAATTTTAGTTTGAAGTAAAAGTTGTAAGTATTTGGTAAAAATTATAATTTATAGTTGAAATAGAAAAAAAAAAATTATATATTGTAGCAGAAGTTGTGAGTATTTAAAATTTTTTATAATTTATAATTAAAACTAATAATAAAAATTTAAAATTTACTAACAATAGCATTCTATTATAACTATCCAATCTATCGGCATATCAAAATGAAATTTAACATTTGAGGACAAATTCGTAAAATAATGTTAGTTATCATTCTGATAAGTACCTCAACAACTCTCTATTTTTTTCTCCTATTTTACATTGCCACTAGCCCTTTAATATATATATATATATATATATATATATATATAAAGAGAGAGAGAGAGAGAGAGAGAGAGAGAGAGAGATTTTGCATACATTGGAATTAAAAGGTGGATAAGACAAACACTGTAAATATAATGTTTGGGTCCTTTTCCTACTAATACAAAAGTGGCTAATAGGATTGAAGACGAAATGTAGATATAATGAAGAGAGGTCACAATCGTTAATGGCAGGATAAGACTAATTGAAGAAATGTAGCATTCTTAGTTCCATGCGGCCCACGAGTTGACCCAACCCGACCCTGACCGATTCTCCACCCAATTCATCTGTTTTCACCGACTGCCACCACTGCAACCATTATTTTCAAACAGGATAAAAAAATCAAATTAAATAGTTACATAAAAAAAAATTGATGAAACTAATCAATTTTGATCGGTTATTTAATTGCTATTTTTGGAATAGTGCTGTCAATAAATAAAGTAATGAAGTGTATTGTTTGTTTGATCTCAAAAACTAGTATTAGTTAAATCTATGTGACAAACTATAAAAGACTTCATTCCGTAAGCATTTTATTAATGTAGGAGGACCACAACATTCATAAACAAAATTATACTAATCCATAACTAAAAACTCATACACACACACACACACAGATATATATATATATTCTTAATTGTATAAAAATAAAATAAAATTTTAAAAGTCCAAAAGAAAAAAAATACAAATAGAAATAAGTTTCTAGAGTCATTGATTGACAAATTTTGTAATTTTTATAAAATTGATCAAATAATTAATTAAGAAAAAAATGAAAATAAAGTTTAAATTTAAATAATTAAAACCGTGCATAGCATAAGTTAACTACTAGTATATATATACACTCAAAAAGACTTTGCTCCTTGAGGTGAACCTGCCATGGTACGTGTTCTGCCCTCTTCATTTACTTTTTGCACTTTTATTTTGTCCATGTATACTGCCTTTAGATATGATCCTCTCTTCTTTCAGCGTGACCGGATTAGAGATCCGAGGACTCGCGGTGGTCGTTTGCCACCGACCAAATCAGCGCGAACCTTAGCTTCTACTTCATCATCCATCAAAGTACACTGGACCGAATCGCAAATTGATTTAGTATTCGTTTAGTAATCTAGTTTAAAGTCGGTTTTTTTAATTAACTTTTAAGTTAATTAAAAATGTAAAAGGTTGATTTGAAAAAAGATTGTTTGTGGTTTAGAGACTAAAAACTTATTTAGCTTTGTAGATGATTTTAAAAAGTATAAATTATCAACAAAATAAGACATGGGTTACTTAAGCTTAAGATCCGAGTGAATAGCACGAGTAAACGGTCCAAGCACACGGTTCGAAAATTATCACACGGTGCTCGGCTTAATCTATGCGACATCCTAACTTACAAGAACTAGGGTCTCGACTGTCGTAAAGGAGTTTTGAAGACTATGGTCATCAATTTTATACCAATTACTCGGGTACAGTAGACCTACTCGGGTACAGTAGACCTACCCATACAGTAGAGCTACATGATGTCTCAAGTCGTTTGAGTACAGAACTCTTTTTTGGCGACAAGAATTATTTCTTCTTCTTAACTACATAACTTAAACAATACATCCACTCGAGTCAATCATGACTTGAGCTACTCACCCCTCTAGTAGTTTGGGTACAATACTTTTAACTTGAGTCGCTCATGACTCGAGCAACTCATCTACTCAAAACTCGAGTCACCCATGACTCGAGATGCTCGCCTCTCCAGTAGCTCGGATATTCTTCTACTTAACCGGTGTCGATTACTCTAACCCAGGTACTCGGATAATGACATAAACTACTCATTCCACTGATGACTTGAATATGAACTACGAAGAGGATTAAGTATTTGAATCATAGATTCCTTTACCTAAACTAATCAACAAAATAGAAGCAAGTTGAAAGGCCCAAAAGACTCGCCCACCTTAGTTACTCGAGTTACTCGAGTTGCTCGAGTAGGTTAATTTTACGCAATCAGTAAATCGGACATACAAAGTTACTCAAGTTACAAGAAGACCCAGACTTGACCTACTTGAATTACTGGGGATCTGAGCTGCTAGGATCCCCTACAACTCGGCCAACTAATATCGATGTTCATCGTGTAGAGGCAGAAGACATTCCATAGCACATATTATAAAGCGTAGCCCTAACTATGAATGAAGATATTCCATAGCACAGACTATGAAGCGTAGCCCTGACTACGACAGTAGCTCTGACAACTTGTTATGGCACAGATCATGAAGACAGTACAGACTGTATTATTACCATGGCACTGACCATGAAGACAACATAGATTGTATTATTACAGACTATATTATTACCATGGCACATACCATGAAGACAGCACAAACTGTATTATTACCACGACACGGGTCGTGAAGACAATACAGACTGTAACGTAACTCTGACTACCTAATCATGATAACACAGCACCGACTATGTGGCTCAGCACAGACTGAACAACCAAGATATAGCACAGACTATATGATTATAGATTCCTCTGAGAATCGAAAGACTAACCCAAAGACAATAAAGATAATGGCAGTACAATCCTGCACAAGACGTTGGGAGACATGTGATTTGGTGGCTAAGGAAAGAAATTTGTCGAGCTACGAGGTCCTCCCACTCGAGTCACTCGACCCGAGCGGGTCGGGTACCTACGTGACACTCATCGGCCGACCTAGTTGAGTTGGAATAGAACACTACTTGGTCGATTATGGGGATAGAATCTCTTGATTCTCCGAAGATCACCTTTCATGATCCGATTAGATCTCTTAAAGAGTCATATCCGAATTCGAACATAGCTTCTCTAAGTGCTATAAATAGGAGGGATTTGATAACGGAATACGTTCATACTATCGGTATTCCAAACTCAGCTAGCCCTCTTCCTTCACCCAACCTCATCTCTCTCCGTTCTGTGTTTCTGGCTACTTTGTAAATTTCATCTCTTTATTATTGTTTATTATTTGTCTAGTCCAAAAGGTCCTTACACGCTTAAAATAATTTTAAGTTAAAAAGCAGTAAGGGCAGCAAGGTCAAAAAATTATTAAATCAAAATGAACTTGTAGATTACAGTCAATATAGATTCTGTTTGATTAGAGTCTTGATGAGTATATTTTAAAAATATAATTTTTATTAAAAAAATATGTATAAAAATTATGCTATTTTTAAAAATATATAAAAGTATTTTTTGCCAACAACTAAAAGAGTAAAATAACTAAAAACCAATAAGTAAAAAGACAAAAACTGAAATTGCCAAATGAAATAAACATTGCTTTTTAAAGCTTTAAATCAAAAAGGCTTTAAATTAACTTTAAGCCACAAATCTTTAAGCCAATTTTAAGTCGAGAATCAAACGGAAGTATTGGGTACAAATTTATATGTATTTATGTACATATTTTATAACTTAAAACTAATTTTAAAAATTCTTACCGATGGGTGCTTATAAATGCACGCATTATTGTTTTGATTAATACACTCAGGTTACGAACTGTTTTCATTTTTAATCAATTGGTGTCCCATGCTACTTATAACCACATGATTATGTAGGATTACTTGATTACAATGGCCTGTTTGGGTAAATATTATTTATTAGTTTATTAACTTATTTTTGCTTACTTTAACTTAAGCAACATAGAATTTGGCTTATTTGATTAATTTTTTTTACTTTTTCAGCTCATTTCAATGAGAAGGGTTTAAAAAGTATAATAGTTTGACTAAATTATTAAAAAAATTCACTAAAAATAAAAATTCTACAATACAAAATAAGCAAATAAGTCAAAAGCCAATAAGCCAAATTCACCTATTCAGGGTATATGATTATGCTGGGAATTTGAGGTTTAAATCCCAAAAAATAAGATCAATAAACTTGAATAACCAAATAATAATCCACGTAAGATTTCAATCTACAATAGTAATCACGAAAGAACAAGAACTACAGAAAAATACGCAAGATTTACGTGGTTTGGCTAACTTCCTACCTCAACGGGAGAGAAGAATCAATCAACTATACTCTTTAACACAGATTACAAGATTCACTCAACTCCTAACAATATCTGTGGCCTCAAGCTGAATCTCTCACCATCTCTCTATACTTTCTCTAGTATCTAACCTGAGCCTCTTCGAGTATTTTGACGACTTATGAACTTCTATATTTTTAGAGTCATAACCCCCTCTATGTAGGCGTCAAAGGAAACCCTAAAGCAGTATAACTCCCAACTGTCCGCCACCGTCCGTCTAGATTCGTGTCTATCCCAAATTTAATTTTTGATGATTCTGGTTAATCCCAAATATGATGTTGAGATTTGAATCAATTCAAAATCTAATTTTTTACGATTTTGGTCAATCCCAAATCTGATGTTGAGATTCGAGTCAATCCCAACAATCTCCACCTTAACTCAAATCTTTCAGTCATCTTGAAGAACTGTAGGCAATTCTCGGCCTGCACCCCTTTCTTGGGTATGGGGCGCTCCACCCTTCTAAATCTTCAACTTGAATAGGCTTAGATTAAATCCAAACCAGACATGAATTTGATTCTTCTGCAATCAATAAACTTCTCATTTTTGGACAATCTTCCAAACTCCATCCCATTAACCTTCTGTGAAGACTCTGCTTTCTCTGACACAACTACTTGCTCCTGAACCATTCTTGTGCTGCCTATAGCTTTCTTGTGGGACGAAAGTTCTCCACTTGACTGCTTCTGTTGCTATTGACTTGAATCACAATCACCCGTTATTCCGGGTGAGCTTTTCTAACTAAATTCCACCTTGACTGCTGCACTCTTCTTCTAACTTTTCGACATACTTTTCTTGTCAACTTGATCAAGCCCCAAATGTATGTGTCTCGTGTCATCCCTACTAGAATCAATCTGTGTGATAGTGGTGACTCCACATATCACCTTGTCCCCTACCAATCTGTAGAGTCCATCCAACTTCTGCCCTCTCATGATAACTGAGGATCCTTTGCTGATCTTTGTTACTCTACCTTTTTCTGTGAACTCATAGCCTAAAGAATCTAATGTTTTAAAAGAAACCAGACATTTCTTTAACCCCGAAACATGCCTGACATTCTCCAAAGTTCTTACAACCCCGTCAAACATCCTAATTTTGATCGTTCCAATTCCAACTAATTGACACACTGAGTCATTCTCCATTAGAACTGGACCCCCGTTGCAAGACTTATATGAATAAAAATATTCTCTGATTGGACACATATGGTATGAGCATCCTGAATCTAAAATTCATAATTCTGACAAAAAGTTTAAATATGAGGAAACTGAGAGTACTCCAATTTCTGAGTCTCCGTCTGACGATTTTTCAACAAAAATGACAGTTTCTGCAGTCCCCTTACTCTTCTTCTTTTCTTCTAGATGCTGCTTCAATTCTTGACACTAGCTCTTGTAATGATCAATTTTGTGGCAATAGAAGCACTCTATATCCCTTCTTGCACATGACTTAGACCAAGATCTGCCATTGTTGTAACCCTATTCACCTGATCTACCCCTTCCTCGGCTTGACTCAGACTTAGCCATCAGCACACCTTCTACATCAGATTCGTTATTTCTCTTCATCTTCTCATGCGACAAAAGAGTCTTAGCGACCTCTTATAACTCTAGAGTGTTCCTCTCGTACATCAAAGTTGTCACCAGATGATCATAGGATGCTGGAAGTGATGCCAGGAGGAGGATTGCCTTATCGTCATTATCAACCTTTACTCCAAAATTGGATAACTGTGTGATGAGAATATTGTATGTATTCAAGGGTTCTAATAGTTTTGTACCTTCTCGCATATGCAGTCCATATAGTTGTTTCTTCGCACACAGCTTGTTGGCCAGATTCTTCTTCATGTAGATCTTTCAGCTTTTGCCAGATCTTATGGGCTGTCTCTACATCGAGCACATTATGAATAACCTCGTCTCCCTGATTCAACCTAATTAAACTCGCGATCTTGCAATCAAATTCATCTCAATCGTTATTGGTCATCTTCTCTGGTTTTTTTGCCTTGTCAAGTAATGCCTTGGATATCCTTTGCTGGATTAAGAAATCCTTTATCCGCCTCTGCCACAGGGAGAATTTATTCTTACCATTGAACATTTCAACTTTGTATTTGATGTTTGTCATCTTCACTACAACCCATGATTAAACCAATAATCAACTCTGATCTTCCACCACGACTTAGATCTTCAACAACCGTCGACTCTGATATCACTATTGGGAATTTGAGGCTTAAATCTCCAAAAATAAGATCAATAGGCTTGGATAACTAAATGATAATCCACGTAAACTTTAATCTATAATAGCAATCACGAAAGAACAAGAATAACTAAAAAATATGCAAGATTTACGTGGTTCGACTAACTTTCTACCTCTATGGGAAAGAAGAATTAATCTACTATGCTCTTTAACATAGATTACAAGATTTACTCCACTCCTAACAATATCTATGGCTTCAAACTGAGCCTCTCACAATCTCTCTATACTCTCTCTAGCCTCTAACCTAAGTCTCTCTGAGTATTTTGACGACTTTCAAACTTCTGTATGTTTTAGAGTCATAACCTCCTTTATATAGGCTTCAAAGGAAACCCTAAAGCTGTATAACTCTCAGCTGCCCGCAACCGTTCATCTGGATTTGTGTCTATCCCAAATTTAATTTTTGACGATTCTGGTCAATCCCAAATTTGATGTTAAGATTCGAGTCAATCCTAAATCTGATGTTGAGATTCGAGTTAATCCCAATAGATTATGTAGGACTCATCACTAAATATAAGAATTCATCATTTCATGTGAGATAATATTATTTACTTTGGTTGGATAAGTTAAAGACAAAAATATTTCACTTAATATGTATTAAAAAGTTGATTTACTAAAAATGTTACCTAATTATGTGCATTGTAAACTATTGGAACAATTAGAACCAAAGTGATTGGTTCAAATTTGATGATCCCGAACAGAGTTATGAGCTGAACTCCCAGTTGTCGAACTCATTAAATGCTGCACGTGATGTTCCTGAACTCCTGTAAGACGAAGAACACTGTTAGTATTTTCCGACCAGGTTTGATTAGGAAGCACTCCAACGTTCAAGTTAGATTTCTTTTTGAGAGGCTTCTAATCGAGAACTAAATTGGAGTTCCGTACCTGGGGGTATGGAGTGCCTTTCTTTACATAGGAATCAAAATCAGGAAGGCTGAGTCCTCTTGGGACTCTGTCTCCTTTCCTTATGCCTAAGTTATCAGGGATTTTGCCTTATCGTTTGGCAATTCTATTTGCCTTATGAAGCTTTTACCCCATCTCCTGAACAGTCTTAACGGGATTGAAGTCTTCCATGTTTATCTCTTAACCTAGGACTTATTGAGTTAAGACTGGTTGTAATGTGGGTTGCCCTCTTTTGGGGTGGGCTGACTTGATTGTGGGCTGGTCCTTTAAGGCGAAATTAGATATGTTTGCTTTGAGCTAGGCTTGGGGCCTATGATTTTATTCGCCCTCAATGGCCCCAAGCTTTTGTCTTCTTTTGGCCGAGGAGCCTAGTGAAGAATCAGATCTTTCCACATGCCACTAGTTTGGTGGGCAGCTTCCTCTTGAGCACCGTTTATCCGACATGTCGTAGACACTCCAATTTGACCCCACCAATTCTTACGCTTATTCGGGTGAGTTCAATGATGAAAACTGATTAAAATAATTTCTATAAACAATCTTTGGGAAGCAATCCAAGTCCAATATTTGAACTAAATGATCAAAATTCTCAAACCATTGAACCCACAGTAACCAAACCTTGTGATCGTGCCATTCAACCATGCGACCGTGACAAAAATTTCTTGGAAACCTTAACGAAGGTCACAGTCACACCCTTCAAACCTCGCGACTGTGCACTCCATTGTTGCAATCTCTATATGAACCTTGTGGAAACCCTAACATTTTGAGTTGTCGCAGACATCAACCTCACGGTCGCAACCTTCCAAGGTCGCGATCGCAAACTCTAAAGAATATGACGTGTCCTAGAATGTGCCAACACGTCATTGGTTGACATATTCTATATAAACATACCTTCGGTACGATTTTCAAAGGACAAATTTCTGAATACCAGTACTCTGTCAAATTACTGAGAGGAGAGTACGATTCTAAATACACCAATACCTCGCTACACTCCCGATTCTCATCTCGATCCATACTCCCTTTCGATCTTGACTTGGATACTAGAATTGGACTACTTTTCGAGGATTGGATAGCTGATCATTACACTATACGACTTGGGGATTCATCCAGATTGTTGCATTCCAAGTATTCCATTGGATCCCGATGCTTCTCTCTTCACATTCTCTGCTTAAGTGAAAAGGTCGAGTTATAATTCGAATACCAATTCATGAATTGCATGTCTATTATTTAATTTTGTTATAATTAGGTATAATTCCTCCATTTGCATGATAGATTGTAGTATTTGATTACTAATATAGAATAGTTGAATTGTGAGCGGGTTTGATTTTAGGGAATTCAGCTGTTTTTATCATAGTTTGATCAAAATAATCTCAATTGTACTTCGTTTGAATTCACACACACACACACACACACACACACATTGTAGACTATTTCTTTTAAATCAAGTAAAATAGTGTATACACAACCCTGCGGTCACAACTTACAATGCTGCGATCGCAACCTTATGGCACTGACAGTCTTGCGGTCGCAATAGTCAATGTTGCGCATGCACACTTTTGTTCCAATATGTTTGCGACCGCAACCTCTGTTGGTTACGGTCACGACCTTTGCTAATTTTTAGTAAATTTAATTCTATTCCAGTGTCCTAATTTCTTTGTTACAGTACTCTATATAATGTCCAGTATGCAATCTGCAATGTCCATCAACATGGTTGAGGTTCAAATCTCCTTGAATTGCTTTACTTTTGTTTAAAATCATACAATGCTTGCTTAGTATTGTGATTAAAAGTTATTAGTTTAGGTTAATTGATAGTATCTTCTAATCACTATATGCGGTTTGTTTCATGTTTCCTTTAGTTTGAACTTGCATACCTTAGGATCTAGGATTTCTTTTATGCTTTGTTTAGTGTTCTATATACCTATGCTATGTATTTTTATTCTTTAATTTTGGATGTTCCCTCATTGCTTCTATTGTCTGTATTTGTATGCATTTAAAAATTTTAATTAAAGAACCAATAATGATTAGTAGAGGTCAACCACACGGTTAGAAAAATAGGATGCCTAACGCATTTTTCGACTCGTACTTTAGTCCCTGAACCCTTATGTTATCTGGTTAACGTTTTAAAGATTAGTGGCTCCTTTTTTTTTCTTGATTTTTCTCAAAAATCAAGTAGCGACTCCATTTTTTATAAAAAGAATTTTAAAAATATTTTAGTTTTCAAGGTGTTAAAATGTTTTCAAAATAATTCTTGAATCCCTTACCCTATTTTTGAACCAAACTCTAAATCCCGATGCGACACGTGTATTCGGATTCGTGCTTCTTTAACATGCCATAGATTCGGTGTATGCATTGTGGTTGACAGTTAGCTTGTGTCCGGTGGCTGCTCGGTGTTCGGTGTTCGGGTGTTGTTCCAAAGATCCCTTCCTTTAGCATTATGTTTGTGTGACAGCTTACCTCGAGCCCCTCAATGGTGACATGGCACGCCGCCACTGGCGCGTGAGGGGAATGCATTTTGCCTCGGTAATCTGAGGCATCGTTTCAAAAGCACGGCGCATTGATTACGCATGTGACGTTTGAAATGATGGGTATAAAACCCTCTTCAAATGTCTATTGATCGTTTTCCACCATTTTTGTTCTAAAAAAACTTCTTTACGCTTTCTCTGTGTTTTCTAACGATCGAACCTAGGCTTTGGTGAAGAATTCTAGATATCGGTGACCCTGTAAGTGCTCTTTTTTCTTCTTTCTCACCCTTTTTTATGTGCTTTGAGACGCCTTTCATCCATCATTTTCCATTCCCCCTTTTTTTTTGAACTTAAACTTGAAAATGGGCAAACTTAGGAAGCTGGTAGCGATGCCAGAGGCGATGCGAGCCTTTCGCCTTCGGTATCTAATTCCTGACGACGTTGAGCTCACTCTGGTTAACGTCGGAGACCCCCGCTAAGGGAATAGGAAAAAGCTCGCCCTTCCACTAGTTGCTATAGTGGAAGGGGAAGTTCGGTTCCCTCTCCACTATCTCCTTCGTTGGGTTCTTCGACATTACCAAGTGAGCCCAATGCAAGTTTCCTTCAATGTGTTTAGAGTGGTGATAGGGGTCATTGAGTGAAATCAAAATTTGGATACCAATCTCGGTATTTGAGATATCGTGTATTGCTACAACATGGTCGTCCATTCCACTGGTTCATATTATCTCAAAGCAAAAAGGGTCGCTGAAAAGTTAGTGATAGAATTATCAGACTTTGGTAAGGACATTGATGATGATTTCGTCTATGTTATCGGGAACTTCAAGTTTGGTCCAAGTGAAGAGAATGGCATCTTCTCTGTCCCCCGAAAAGACAGTCTCGACCCTGGTAATTTGATCACCATCTGTTTGTCTCTTTGTCTGAGTGGTTTATTCTTATCCCTATGCTTACTAGCTTTTCTTCTTCGCAGGTGAATTTGCCAACAACAAAGCTCGAGGTCCCCTTCCTAGCGTTTATCTCGAAGATCTTGAGAAAGTCTGGGCTTACACTGGTCTTCCCGAACATAGAGGTTTGAGCCGAGTTGTCCACATCCTCTTAAAGTATATTTTAACGTACCAGAGTTTCATCAGACGAAACACATTGGAAGTTCGGATCGCAGCGCCAGCCTCTAACCCAGCGATAATTTCAAAAACAGTAGTCATGTAATAGTTACTTAGCCTCCACTTCTAGGAGATGAGCTTGAGCCCTCAAAAACACAAGATAGACAAGTAATAGTTACTTAGCCTCCACTTCTAGGAGATGAGCTTGAGCCCTCAACCCTAGGTTACATTATTTTGGTTTCCTCTTCTTCTGCCTTCGTTGACTTAATCGAAGTTGCCAAAATCACTGGCATGGCCAAGAGAAAGGCTCCAACAGCTGATCTCTCAGAACTCCTCAATCTTGGGGGCCCAAGAAGAAAGCGATGGTGGTCACAAGGGGACGTGTCCCAATTCAAGCCCCGAAGAGACAAAAGAAGGAGTGAGATTTGGTCGAGAAGGAAAAAGAAAAGGAAAGAGGTAAAGAAAAAGAGAAGGAAAAGGAGAAGAAATGAGAGAAAGAAAAAGAGAAGGAGAAGGCAAAAGGGAAGAAGGTGGTGTATGTTGATTAAGGCCTTGATCTATGGACCCTAAAGCTGTCAAAAGGGGGATCATCCCAAAAATGTTAAGGATAAGACAACATCCCCGAACATTGCCTATGGGCAAAGCTAGGCCCTTTTTTTCCCCCGCAGACATGGAGGAGGTCCATGAGTTTCCTCATGAGAAACTGGTCAAATCTACCATTCATCATTATGTTCAGGTATCCTCTTACACAGCTCTTTTTCATTTCATCTCCTTAGTCCCTCTTTTTTATTTTAATCGGTGGTCTTCTTCTCTTTTCAGAGCCTACAACGTCTGATGGCCATGGTTGAGCATGTTGAGGCTCAAGTGGCTGAGCTCACCAAGTTGTGCTAGGCCAACTTCAACTATCTTAAGCAAATTGACAAGTTGGAGGGCAGCTTTTGAGAGAAAACAAAGGTTGCTGATGCTGCTAGGGCAAGGGTCTCTGAGCTAGAAATAATTGAGATTGCCTTCAAGACGAAATTGAAGAAGAAGGAAGACAGTCTTCTCACCTCTCAGGCTCAGCTCAGGAAGACGGAGGCCGAACTGGCTCTGGCCCAGGAAAAAAGCTTTGCAGAAGGGGTGGCCGAAGCAACCGAGGACTACAAGGGGAAAGTCCTCAAACTGCAAGACATAATCTGTGCTGCTACTTGGAAGGCTGCTTTGGAGGTTGCTGGTGTTGAATAGTCCTCTCCGCTCTTTCAAGAAATCCCCTTACCGAGCAAATAAGTGGAAGATGAAGGAGAAGAAGAAGGAAGAGAAGGAAGAGAGGGTGAAGCTGTTGTAGTAGAGATTGGTGAAGGTGGAGGCAATGATATTGCCAACCAGACAACTGCTTTCTCAACTACCGAAGAGGTTGGTACCCCTGTGGACACTACAAAAGACTTTTTTGTTGCCCCCTTCGTCTCTCACTCTTTTTTTTAGGTTGTGTTTCTTTCTTTGTACTGCTCTTCGGAGCTTTGGTAGCTTTTAGGGGTTCCAGCCCGCTTATTTAATGAAAATTCATTTTTGTCTTCTCGAATTGCTTTGCATGCCTATACTAAACTTAGCCGTTTTGGACGTAGTCTTAAAATGACTAAGTCTTTTTTCTTTCCTTCCTTAGTATAGGATTTGAGTTTCCATGCTGAATGCTAAATCTGTTCGAATAAACTTCGAATTTTAGCCTTTCCATGCTGGAGGCTAAATTTTTTCAGATAAAATTTGAACTTTTGTCTTTTCAGTCCTTTTCTTCCCAAGTATGTGATTAAACTTCCATACTCAGGGCTAAATCTGTAGCAACCTGTCTACATTTAAGTAAGCCCAAAAATGGGATTAAATTGGGTGTTAAAAATTTGTAATCAAAATAAAATTTTGAAGAATTCTTAAGAAATCTCATTATATATATATATAAACACGCAAATAAGAAAAAAAAAGTGATGGATGATATCAAAATCTGGATAAAGATTAAGAAGCTTGGAGGCCAAGTATTAAGCCACATCTGTTGCTAATTAATGAAGCTCATCATTCCACAAGTCACCTCCTGCTTTTACAACAAGCCTTATTATCTCTTTAAATGGAAATACGATCAACAAGTAAGTATCATGAATAACCAAAGGAAAGAGGAAGATTGAGAAAGAGAGGAAGAAAAAGAGAAAGATGGACCGATATTCACCACTAGCCAACCAACTTTTATTGTTGTAAGCACTGGACTAAATTGCTTATAGTACGAGTTAATCTAAAGTAAATAAAGTAAGACACATATATTTAGGTTACTTTCTTTTATAAATTATTTTGTCTAAAAATAATTAGTTTTCTTCAAAAATATTATTTTGGTTATTCAAAAATCGATTTGTGATCTGGTTACTATCAACTAAAAGTGAAGACAAATTATGTGAAAAAAATAGCTTTTCGCATTCGTTACGGACATTATGAATTTTTGGTCATGGCTTTTGGTGTGACTAATGCACTAGCCGCATTTATAGATTTGATCAATCGAGTATTTAAGAACTACCTGGATGATTTCATCATCATATTCATCGATGATATCTTGATCTACTCAATAACTGCAGAGCAATATGCGGCACATCTACGGATGGTGTTGCAAACACTGAAAGTTCAAAGGCTATATGCGAACTTCAAAAAGTGTGAATTCTGGATGGATAAGGTAGTTTTTCTTAGCCATGTGATCAACGGTGATGAAATAATGGTAGATCATCAAAGGATTGAGGCAATTACAAATTGGCCAAGGCCAGCCATAGTGACAAAAATTCAAAGTTTCCTCAGACTTGCAAGGTATTATCGCAGATTCGTTCAGGATTTCTCAATGATTGCTGCACCAATGACAAAATTAACTCAAAAAGGAGAACCTTTTGCTTAGACAGAAGAACAAGAGACAAGCTTCCAGACATTGAAGACTAAGTTGACCTCCGCACCAATTCTGACTCTTTCGGATGGCGCAAAAAGTTTTGCGGTCTACAGTAATGAATCACGGCAAGGATTAGGTTGTGTTCTTATGCAAAATGAGAAGATTATTGCCTACACCTCACGGCAGTTAAAGAATCATGAGAAAAACTATCCTACCCATGACTTAGAACTTGCTGCAATAGTTTTTGCTCTTAAAATTTGACGCCATTATCTCTACGGGGTAAAGTGTGCCATATTCACCATACCTTCACTCAAACAATTGAGGGTATTGTTGACGCATGTCACTTTATTTTTTTAAGTGACCTTGCCTGTAGAGTGATTATCCCACCAAATTTTAACTAGGGGTATCTTCTTATTGCGAAGCTGTTTCTCTTGTCGGTTTAGAATTCGTAGAGGTCACACTTAGTAACTAAGATTTGTCTATATTCTGACGGGTGGTCGTGTTAGGATATGCGTAGGCTCTGCAATGTATCGTCGTAACATTGACACATAGAAAACATCATGCATGTTAGCTAGCTCCAGTGTTAGAGCTAAATGGCAGGCTGCAGGTCCAATTCTTTCGATAATTTCGAATGGTCCGACGTAACGTGGGTTGAGTTTTTTACGTTTCCCAAATCGTTCCACTCCTTTCATGGGTGATATTTTTTGAAAATCCAAATTGCCTTCTTTGAACTCCAATTCTCTTCTATTAGCGTCTGCATAGCTTTTCTGTCGATCTTGAGAATTCTTTAGTCTTTCTCCAACTTGATTGATCTTTTTCTATTGTCTCATGCACAAGCTCTGGTCCCGTGAGTTATTCTTATCCCACTTCTGTCCAGTATACGGGAGATCTACATTGTTTTCCATAAAAAGCTTCATAAGGTGCCATTCCGATGCTTGCTTGATAGTTGTTGTTATAGGCGAATTCAGCTAAAGAAAAATACTCTTCACAACTACCTTGGAAATCCATCGCGCATGTTCATAGCATATCTTCTAGAGTTTGAATGGTTCGCTTTGATTGGCCATCTGTTTGAGGGTGAAATGTTGTGCTGAACCGTAACTCTGTCCCCATTGCTTTTTGAAAGATTTCCCAAAACCTAGAGACAAATTTTGGGTCCCGATCGGATATGATTGACACAGGTACGCCGTGTAACTGTATAATTTCTTGAATGTAGAGACGAGCAAGTTGGTCTATCATATGCGTGTTTCTGACCGGTAGAAAATGAGCTGATTTTGTTAAACGGTCAACGATCACCCAAACTGAATTGTATCCCTTAACCGTTCGAGGTAATCCTACGATGAAATCCATGGTGAGATGCTCCCACTTCCATTCTACTATCGTCAAAGGAAGCAAAAGTCCAGTTGGCTTCCATCGTTCAGCTTTGATTTGTTGACATTGAAGATATCGACTAATATAGTCCTTAAGGTCTTTCTTCATGCCTATCCACCAATAATTTCGCTTCATGTCCTGATACATTTTCATTATCCCAGGGTGTACTGCAAACTTTGACCGGTGACCTTCCTCCATGATTCTTTGCTTTAGCTCGGGAATATTATGTACACAAATTCGATTACAGAATTTTAGTACACCATGCTCACAAGAGAAGTCACGATTCAAAGTTGTTGCCATTTGATCCCGCATTTTCTTTAATTTAGCGTCCTCAATTTTCCTGAGCTCTACGTCTTCGAGAATTGTTGGTTGTGCAATGAGAGTCGTACAAAGGTTGGTTGATACTTCTTATTTCGTGCTTTCCAGACAAAATTGTTATCGTACGATTAGGTAATTTAATACACCTATTGATTTTTGACTGAGAGCATCAGCCACTAAGTTGGCTTTTCCAAGATGATACTGAATACTGATATTGTAGTCTTTCAACAACTCAAGCCATCAACGTTGTCATAGATTTAACTCCTTTTGCATGAAGATGTATTTTATGCTCGATTGTTCAACAGATATAAATTATTAAATAAGTTATTAACTTCTGTTAGACGATTAACTTCTAATATTGTGTTAATTTTTCTTTTAAAATATTTTGTTTTTATCACAATGAAAAAAAAAGTTATATTTTTTTAATCGGTGACTGATTACTTTGGGGTCTATCCATGGCATCTCGTAGGGTGTCCATGCAAAGACCTCACTATTGTCCTCTAATAACTTCATCAGCTCAGCCTCCTCTTGTTCGGGCATACTCATCCCAATCAAAATGTACCGATCTGGATCCTCTGAGGAGATATAGACCTTCTTTAAATCGTCGACTATCTTATCTTCGGCTGTTCGGCTATAAACGTAGATGGAAGGTCTATCATCTACCTCGATGGTTTTTACCTCGAGGTACTATTCTCTGTCTTTCACCGTGGCTAAGAAGCACTGCCTTATTATGTGTTGATCTCCCTTGATCTTAACTACTTCCTTTCCCATCTAGAATTTGAGGGACTGATGGTAGGTTGAGAGGACAGCTCCCAAGCTATGTATCCATGTCCTGCCTACGATAGTATTATAAGTGAAAGGTTGATTGACAACTAGGAACTCAGTGTTTATCGTTGCAGGCCTTGCCTTTACTGGCACAATTATTCTTTCTACAAGCCATACAGTGTTTGTGCCGATGCCAATTAGCAGAGTCATGCATCTTTCGAGTACTGAGTCCTTCAACCGAAGCTTCTAGAAGAGGTAATACATGATGTCAATCAAACTCTCTTGGTCCACCAATATTCTCATTACGTCGTAGTTGGCAATGCGTAGAGTCAGTATCAGGGCGTCATTGTGGGGGTGCTGTATTCCCATAAGGTCATTGTTCGGGAAGCTAACCCCTTATATTTGGTTCTAGCAAGAGTTCTCCTCTGTTCTTTAGTGCTTGCCCTCATCCACCTCCATTGTGTGGGCTAGGGCTCTGGCTTGATACCAAACAATAGCTCGGGTGATCAGCTTAGTAGTGCCATAGATCATCTTCATTATCCCAAAAGGGGCATTCCTTTGCTTGGGTCTTTGGTCTTACGCTTATGATCTTTCTTCCTGAGCAATCTTTTCAGTGTCAATGAACTTCAAGAGGTGCCCTGCTTGGACCAGATCCTCCAGGTGTTTCTTATACGTTCGGCATTCCCCAGTTAGGTGACCATGATCCTAGTGGTAATGACACTTCCTCTTTAGATCCCTTCTGTTTGGATTGCCGATCATCTTAGGGGGCCACTGAAAATAGGGCTTGTCTTTTATTTGGTCAAGGAGTTTGTGCAGATGCTCTTTGAATACCGTGTGCTGGGCTTGGTAAGCTATTCACTCCTTTTTATCCTAGGAGTCCTTCTTGGACTTCTGGTCCTTTCGTCCCTTATTCTTCCTCTCTGGTTGCTTAACTGGGGCCACGCTCTGTTCGGCCTTGCTGATGTCTTTCTCAACCTTAGCATGTTGTTTGATCTTCATCATTAATTCAAACATGGTGGATACGGCCTTCTTGGTGAGGAACTACCTTAGACGACTCTATGGAGGCAGTCTGAGCTTAAAAGAGGCTACAGTCAGCTGCCCACTATAGTCGTCGATCTCATTATACACTTCCCAATAACGCCGAGCATACTCCCAAAAAGTCTCTCCCTCATTTTTTCAAAGAGAGAGTAATGTGTCAAAGTTTTTCGGTTGTTTACTATTGGTAATGAACCAAGTAGTGAAACACTCAGCCAACTGTTGCCAACTGACTACTAATCGAGGTGCCAGCTTGTGGAACGAGCTGAGGGTTATCTCTCCAAAACTAAATGGAAACATTCGACAAAGAAGAGCATCATTCCCACTCCAGAGGGCTATTGCTTGTCTATGCTGGAGAATATGGCTTATTAGATCTGTCTTGCCATTATACATCTCGAACTTCGGTGGGGTGAAATTACGTAGTGGATCCACATTTTCAATCACTTCGGCTAGTGGCAACACCGAGATCTGCTCTAAGGCCTTTCTCACCACATCTTGTGCTGTTTGGCCAATGCCATGCTGCATTCTGAATCCCATCCTCTTCTCCAGCCACCATTGAAGGTCCTAGTTTGGGTCTAGTTAGGCACAAGCTACCCTTTGGGGGTTTAGCCAAGTAGATTCTGCCCCAATAGTCTATGTTCACCTAGTACTTCTTTGGCTCTCCTCAGGTACTTTGCGTCACCGCCTTTGAGGATGACTTAGGCTATAAGATTTCAGGCTTTGTTCGATTTTTTCCAAGTCGGGACTTTCTCTTCGCCTTATGCGTAGATCCATTTGGGCTTCCTTCCTTTGAATCCTTTACTTGAGTTCTTCGATTTCTCTTTCGTGCTACTCCATCCTCTCTTTAAGATCATCAATGATCCTGTCACGTAGAGCCAGCCTCTCCTCTAGTCTCCCTCTCTCTCTTGAAGAGAGAGGAGAAGGCCGTTGTCCTCAGGAGCTTGTGGTAAAATAATGTAATCGCCTGCTATTATGTGAGGCATCGTCTCTGCGCCTTCAAATCTCTGACGGGACCTTGGGAACCTTCGGTCGTTTTCGAATGACTGTTATTGATCTTTGATGGACACCTTCGTGCCTCCCTGTGTGGATTTTTGTGAATCCAGTAGGAGTTTGGCTCATGGTTCTGTTGGTCTAGGATCGTCGTTTTCCACAGACGGCGCCAAATTGTGCGCATTGTAAACTGTTGGCACAATTAGAACCAAAGTGATTGGTTCAAACTTGATGATCTCGAACAGAGCTATGAACCGAACTCCCAATTGCCGAACTCACTAAACGCTGCACGTGATGTTCCCAAACTTCTGTAAGACGAAGAAAACCGTTAGTGCTTTCCAGCCAGGTTTAATCGGGAAGCACTTCGACGTTCAAGTTAGATTTCTCTCTAAGAGACTTTTAATCAAGAACTGGGTTGAATTTGCGTATCTGGGGGTATGGAGTACCTTTCTTTATATAGGGGTCGAAATTAGGGAGGCTGAGTCCTCTTGAGGCTCTGCCTCCTTTCCCTTATCCCTGAGTTATCAGGGATTTTACCTTATCGTTTAGCAATTATGTTTTCCTTAGGAAGTTTTTATCCCATCTCCCGAACTGTCGTAACGGGACTGGAGTCTTCCTGGTTTATCTCTTAACCTAGGGCTTATTGAGTTAAGATTGGTTGTGTTGTGGGTTGCCCCTTTTTGAGGTGGCCCAAACTCGTTGTGGGCTAACTTGATGGTGGGCGAGCTCTTTAAGATGAAATTAGACACATTTGCTTTGAGCTGGGCTCGATAAAAATTATAATTTATAGTTAAAATAAAAAAAAAAGTAGTTATAACTTGTAGCAGAAGTTGTAGGTATTTGAAATAATACCTTATTGCTAATATTAGTAATAATAGCACTAACTTTGCCAAATACCTCCAAGGTATCAGTTAAAATCACACTACGACAAAGGCCATGTTTGAGCTCTCTAGAATGTTGACTATTTTACAAAAAAACAAAGCTAATTTTTAAGTTATATCAACTGATATCTTTAAAAAGTCAACTAATTTTCTTTATATTCTTTTTTTTGAGAAAATAAACCTGTACGTTTCACAAACACACTAACTTTTTTTTGAATAAAATGATTATAAAACCTTAATTAAAAAGTTAACTTTACGAACTTAATAATAAAAAAACTATACCAATATCTTAAACACTTAAAAAACTAAGGCCCTTTTTGGTAACGTTTAGAGCTTTTTGGTTTTTGTTTATAATAAACAAAGAAATATGATTTTGTTTATTTTTTGAAAAAAATAAAAACATATTTGACATATTAGGCATTTGAAAAGTGGTGGTCGGAGGTTGTAAACGAGTGTAGTAGTTAAATATGGTGGCTGAATATGGTGATCAGATGTAGTAACCAAAAGTGTTTGTTGATAATAATAGCAAGTGGTAGCGATAGTGGTCGGAGATGGTGACCAAAATCATTGAACGAAGGTGTTGAAATTTTACAATATTATTTAAGTATTTCAAAAAATATATATAAATAATAATAATATTTTAATCACTATTATTAATTTGCATTCATAAAGACTTTTAAGTCCTATGTTTTTTTCCCTCTGTATTTGAATGCAATTGTAATTCGTTGTGCACGTTTTTCTGATTCAATAGACAATCAATTTTTGTAAGGGTTTCAGCAAAAGGCCTAAAAAATTAAATTTTAACACATAAGGTTCATAAATAAAAATTTTAATGCGTAAGATTTAACTGCGTGATTTTTTTTTAAAATACCAAGTAAATAAATAAATTTATCTATTTAATATTCAGCACAGATAATGCAAACAGATAAATTTATCTATATTCTTTATACGTGTTTTGAATAAGACAGATAAATTTATTTGTATTTTTTACAAGTGCTTTCAATAAAAGACAGATAAATTTATCTGTTAAATCATAATACCTTACATATACTTTCAATAAGACAGATAAATTTATCTGTATTCTTTATATATATTTTAAAAGGTACAGATAAATTTATTTGTATTCTTTATACGTGTTCTTACAATAAAACAGATAAATTTATCTGTGATCTTTATACGTGCTTAAAATAAAACTGATAAATTTATCTATATATGGGGTATTTTTGTCCTAAAAATCATATACGTATTAATAAAGATCCTTGCACATTTAAGTTTTTACGAGGATAGACCTTACTTGTTAAGAAATATTATGTTAGATGAAAAAAAATAAATAGCCTATAAATTAAACTGTTCACCAATTTTTCATTTTTTAAAATGTGGTCAATGGCCCGTTGGAAGTATATATACAACAAGAAGAATTTTGTTATCCACAGCCTAATGGGTGGTAGAAACTAGATAAAAAGTGTATAAATATTTATACAAAATGTGTTGATATTTAAGAAAATAGTATGCTCTACTTCTAAAAGTGTATTGATATTAAGAAATTTTCATTTTAACTAATCTATTATTTACCTCTCAATAAGTTGTGGTTAATATGACCCTAATAGAAAGCAAGTGAATTTTTTTTGGATATATCACTTCAATGTTATTATATTATATAGGTTTGTACAATAAAATATATAGAGAGAACTATTTCTTATGTCAGTATATATAAAAAATACTTTGGCTAAAAGATTGTGTGATTGATATTGTTGAAATTTTGTGAATTCAATTGGCTATTGAATTCTAAAATTCAATAGCAAAATTCAATTGCAATTGAATTGGTCATTCAATTGGCAATTGAATCATGAAAATCAATACCATTCATTGGCTATTGATTCTCTTGTAACTCCCATGACAGAAATTCTAGATAAAGTCAGCTTTTTCTGATTTTCTAGAGATGTAACAACAACAGCAAGGTAAAAAGGTGAGATAGGAGAAATACAATTCTGAGATTACAATTGCAAGCTGTGAGAGAGAGAAAGACAGACGAGATACGTTCGTAACCGATCCTTTGTGGTATTCCAACGATCGTGCCAGCCATTTTATCCTGGAAGAGTGACGCCGGTGGAAAACTTACAACACCCTCGGTAGGCGTTAAATTATTCTTAAGAAAACTGCGTTTGTAGTACTCGATTTGCATATTCTGTTCATGTTAATTTTGTATTTCGTTTCCAGTAATTTCAGTTTATTGTAATTGTTGAAAGTTAATAAAGATGTATTTTCTGAATCACCGAGTATGTATATATTGTGACGTTGTATTTTCTCCCAACAGATATATTATACATGTACATTATATCAATTTAGTTTGATCTTGAGATTATTAATAGAGCTGTTCCTGACATTTTTATATTTGCGAGTGCATGTTTTTTTAGAAGTAATAATTGAATCCTAGAGAATAGAACGCCAATGACTTGTTATACCGAGTCACTCACTCCAAGGAACGAAAATCTATTTTTAAGAACAGTAAAATTTTTCATGCTTCTGTTAATGAGTTTTTTTTTATCATTGATTTATTTTATTTAAGAATAATTATTTATCTTTAATATTTATTTCGATTGAATTATTTTAATTTATATTAAAGAATAATAATTATCCCCTCAAATTTTTTCTACAAGAGGTAGTGGACGAAGTCAATGGCTAGATGTAATGATAAGATTAAATTTTTTTTTACAATACATTTGTTCTGTTTACAAGAATTTAATAAAATTTGAAAACTATTTATATTCTTTTGAAAATAAAAATAATTATCTAATATGTTTTTATTTATAATTTTCAAAAAAATTAAAAATAATAAAAATAATAAGCATAAACATTTTCAAATGGAGGCTAAATCAAAAATTTTAAATATCATGTGAAGGACCTAATTAAAGTCCATTAAACCAGGAAAATTAATTGGTTTTTTGTTTTTTTTGTTTTTAATTTCAAACGTTTGTTCCTGGATAGCGACATCTTTGCGGGAGTTTTTTTTTTTAACCCCTATTGAGATTTTCTCGTTATTAGTAACTAATTACAATTTTTATTAAAATTAAGTTATGATACTCTTTTATAAACTAGATGAATTTTAAAAAACAATGAAACATTGAGGAAACTTACAAAAATCATTAACGATAAAAATAGCTAACAAATCATTTTTTTAATTTTTTGTTTCGAACTTTAAAAAGTTAATGACTAACAAATCGCTTTTTGTTTTTGTATTGGCAGTTTAAAATTATCTTTAATAAAACAAGTTTTATTATTATTATTATTATTATTATTCGTTTAAAACCAAGAAAGTGCCAAAAAAAAAAATAACTTAGCTTAAAAATGAGTTACCAAATATGTCCTACGTTGTTGATTTTTTGTCTTTAGTTTATTTTAAAGATTAGTACAATTTTTGGTATATTAAACCTAACCTAGAAACTATTTTTTTTAATCAAAACCTAAAAATAATTTACTAAAGATAAAAAAACCAAAAAATGCATTTTAGAAGCTTGAACCAAACGGATTTTTTTATTATGAACTTGCTCACGTGTAATCCAACAAAAATGTATCAGGTAGATTCCTAATATTTTGATTTGAATTTGAACTATTCAAATCATTTATGGCTTTTACACAGGCTGGCCTAAGAATTTTTGGGGTCTAAAATGATTTTTACGAAAATAAATAAATACAACATAGTACCACTTATATATCAAGCTTTTAACTTATATATTATAAGCTTTTTAATAATTATTGGAATATTAGATTGTTTAGAATATTAGATTGATTTTATTCTGATTTGATTTCCTTTATTGTTTATCCCTATTCGCCTATAAATAGGCCATAT
>JAOTRH010003847.1:0-24031 GCA_034768845.1 Heliamphora exappendiculata
GTTTTGTATAGGTGGTGGGGCAGGGTTTTGATAGTGGCGACGGCGGGTATTGGTGGCGGCGGTGAGTGGTTTCGGTGGTCGTGATGGTTGCGGCATTGGCACGTTGGGTGTGATGGCCGCGGCGTTGGGGCGATGGATGCAATGGTGGTAGGTGTGATGGTGATGGGCATTGATGCGATGGCACTGGTCCAGCGGCCTGCCGCTGCCATCCCTCTCTCAATGTCTCCCTCGAGATGCTTTCTCATCTCCATCTCTCGAGCTCTCTCTGAATATCACCCAATTTGGGGTTGAATTTGTGACGGTAGTTGTGGCTATGACTGCCTAAGAGAAAAACAGTGGAAGAATAGAGAAGAAAAGAGAGGTGGAAGGGGATGGCGGCCACAATAGGTCGCTGGAGAGGGATTGGAGGGTGGTTGTGGGTGTGGAGTGAGAAAATAATCACTGGACTATAATGCCCTTGTAGAAATGGACAATTTTACCATATAACCCTTAATTCTGTTAAAAATTTCTTGCGCTCGTCATCGATTGGCCAAAATTGACACAAATCTTAAATCCAAAGTTTTAATCTAGCCAACTGAAATTATAAGAAACAAATTAAGACTCGAAGCAATTTAAAGAAGGGACTACCACTGTAATTCGCCCAAATTTTAAAGATATACAGAAAATGTAAACCAAGATGATTTATGACTAGCTTAAAACAACGAACAAGGGAGTGAAAGATAACATACCCAGGTTTAGAGCGCATGCACTGCCAGAAGAGCTTGAAAGGGCCAGGAACCGTCTTAAATGGGTTACCTTCAAAGCATGCCTGTACATGAAAAAAGTACCAAATTTACTGCCTGAAATCTGACAATTCGTTAGGCATGTCCACCACTGCACCTAGCTTTATATTCCTCTTAACAAGAGATATTTCTACAAAATACTGTTCTATAAAGTAAAAAGAAGCCCCACCCAGCATATGTGAGTGGGGAATTCACATAAACAATTTCTGAAAGCACCTTGCCATAAGGACTTTAGCCCTTTCTGTATTTGATGAACTTGGGAGCAGGAGAATTGTTTCTGAGAAGTAAAAAAAAAGAAAAACATGCCCAAGCTATCCCTGCTATGACATCAATACAGACCCAAGACTCACCTTCCAGAGAAGAAAAAATATTCCGTTGAAAAATGAAAGAGTGAAAATGCTTAAATAGAAGGAATGAAAGTTCTTATAGTTCTTTCTATTCTTAATTTACCAAATGCACTGAGGAGGACAAATAAGGGGGATGCCCTGAACAAGAAACTAACTGTTCATAATGTAAGCAATAAAAAATCAGAGGACCACGCTTAACAGGACCAGAATGACAGCAATGATTAAGTAACAGACAAAATTTCATGGTTGAAGTGCAATGAATCACCAGGCCATCAACCAACTCATCCTTCTCTCATCCAGGCAGTATGTCTTGAGAATATTATTATGTCTAACTCTAATAAGATGATCCATTTGTTTATGATAGCTTTTTTCTGGACTTTTTCCATGGTTAGTGAACTTTTTTCAACTCAAGGTCAAAAAGGTTCACTTTTTAGACTCCTCTCAATATGAGAAACAAAAAAAGTAAATTTCTTTTTCCAAAATACAAAAAACCTTCAGGAACGACCAAAAAAATATTAGGCAAAATGTGACTTTTTCGTGTTTAGTGAACTTTTATCAACTGTGGTCAAAACTTTTTACCTTCTACATTCCTCTTGACATGAGCAATCAGAAAAATAAAAAAATTGATGAAATTATGAAAAAAGTTAAGATAAGACGAAAAGGATTTCAAAAAAAAAAGTACGGCTTTTTTATGTAGTGGCAGAGCTATGTTGAAGCCATAGGAGATGGCCCTAAGTATTATATAACAATCAACCAATAAGTTATATCTCTAGAGAAAATCCTCCCCCCCCCCCTCCTTCCCCGGTGGTAAAAATAAAAAAACCTGCGTATTGTATAACATTCAATTCATTAATGAGTTACATTAAACTAAAATTGTTAACACAAGACTTCATAACAAGATGGAGAATGACTTTCTTACTAACTCTTTGATTTTATGCACAGAAAAGAAAGTTGCAGAGAAGTTCAATACGAATTCCATCATAAATGAATTTTGGTGACAAATGTCGAACACCTTTTTGATGGATGACTGAGTGAGGACGTTCTTTTATTAGAAAAATTATGTTTTTATGCATTCTCTTTTTTTGTAATATCTTTGAAATAGACTTTTATTTTGTCACATCACTTCTTAGTATTTAAAGAGAGTATGATCTCTTTTTTTTTTTTGATTTACTGAACTTCAATCGGTATACATTTATAGTGGGAGTTGTGTTTTAAGAATAAATATAACTATTGTAGTTAGTGTAAACAATTTTACATAAGATTTGGCCCCTCTATGAACAAGATTCCGGCTCCGCCCTTGCATTTAAGTGAAACCAAATGGATTAGTTATGTTGACACCAGCATAGAGATTCAAAATCGTACTTTCTTTTTGCAGATCAAATGATTGAAAAAATGAATGTTAATCTATAGTTGATTGCACACAAAACATCCACCTTGATACATGGTATACATTCTGGATCCATCACCCGAGATTTGTTGATAAGTTTTGATGCATGATTATTTTTATTACAAACATAAAGCAAAGTTTTATTAAGCAAGGGGCAGAAGCATATGAAGACATATAAGCAAAGAATCACATGAAAAATGTAACAACTACCTATGTAATGGTAAAAGAACAAGGAACTACTCTACCACGTGTAGCTGTCCAAACTCCAAAGAAAAAAAAATTGCTAAACAATATATTCGAACTTGTGAGAAAAAGGTCCATATCATCAACAATTTTCTAATCTCTCCAATCCAAATACCTTACTGTGCTAGGGGAAAGAGAAGAGCAGAGAAACTTTAAAGGTGATAAATCTTGCCAGGCCCACAAAGAACTATCATTTCACAAATTAACATGATTTGGAGAAAGGTACAAAGTTAGCATAAAGTACATAAAAGCAGGACACATGAACTACATCCCATCCTTTCTTCATTGTTCCACATTTCTTTCTCCAACCAATCTCATTTTTTCTTTATCCTAATCATTTTCTCTTCTCTTCTTCTCTTAAATAAGGAATCAAATGATAGCAAAGCATGAGGAAAACCTTACTGTGACATAGTACTACATTCTTCCCAAGAAGCATCGTAATACTGTTGATTTCTACAACTACTCATCTCCCATCAAAGCATCCTCAAACTTCCCACGCTGCACTACTTAAGCGTCAGACTCAAAGAAGGCCACAGGCTCCAAATTTCAAAGTATTTTCATTTCCTTATGTATATAGGATGGTTTTCGTATTCAGATGCGAAAATTGTTTACTAAACAAGAAGCTGTCTGCCACTACATTCTCCTTGTTCAATCATTTCCAAAAATAAAAGGTGAAAGCAGAATTTAGGGAGGTTTACTTGGTTACTCTGTTGAGACTGATACATAAGCACATGGAAAATGAAGCAGACTCTCTAATTCTTACACACACACGTACATGTATGTGTGTGCATAACAATAAACATGTGAAAAGAATAGGTCAATTGACCAGTGAGAAACAAAATAACACAAACCCATTAACATTTTTGAAAATAATTTATGAATATCCAACAGTACTCAGACAAGAATTAATAACTGAAGATACAAGATATATTCAATCAACAGAATTTGATTTTCTTCAACGAAAGGTGCAAAGAAAAAATAATTCAACTCAAATACAACTAATTATAAATTTATATCAGCGGTAGCATCGAAACCCAGTAGGTTTCAAGCTTAAAATCATATTACGAAGTACAAAATGTTAAAAGGGAAGGCTAGAATCTTTGCTTCCTTGAAAATGGAACTGGACTTCTAAAATCCCCTTGAATGGTTCATTGTGCAGATTGCACCTCATGGGATGATCTTTTACAATCCACAATTGGATTTGAAAAGTACAGGACATCTTTAATTGGCATTATATGAGGAAGGAGGAGATGGAGTTAGTGGACTATCTCCTTTTTCATAGTAGGCTGGCTAGGGAGGTTTGTGAATTGCTTCTGGGTTTGTTTCATCTTGAATGGGTGTTTTCCAGGTTGGCAGGAAGTGCAGTTGGAAAATGGAGAAAGTCAGAGAGTGTAGCCCTTCTTTACCTAATGTGGTGCATTTGGGGGAGATGGACCGTTGTGCTTTTGAAGGAGTTTATTCAAGCAAAGGGCAAATTCTTGAGCCTACTTTGTAGTTAGTCCTGAGAAAAGTTTGGTCTTCCCTAAAGGGTTTTTAAGAATTTTAACAGAATGCGCAATAGAAATAACTGAAAGAATACAATTTGTAAATTAAAAGTTTAAAAGATAATGAAAAAGTAAAATTTCAGCTACATGAAGCATTCAGCCAATGAAACAACTAGAGAGGCAAAAACAACAGCCAGACATTCTATTATTCCTTTGGTTAATGAAGATTATAGCATGCATAGCCAAACGCATGCTTAATCATTTACATTCCACACAACTCAGGCGGGCATCAGAGGCTATCTAAAACTGTTACCTATTATATATGTGTTAGGGTGTATATCTTGTATTCTGTGAACTCGTATAATTAGAATTTTATTTACATGTATTTAGGCTGAGCTGGAGTCATGAATCCATAAAGAGTTTAATATATGTAGGATTTTATAATTATATGGGGTTAGGGTTTTTAGAGTTTGCCTATAAATAGTACTCTATAATTCTAATTATCTTGTACGGAGAGTAAATCAAGAGGGTACAGATGTAAGGAGAGATGAAAAAATACCGGGGGCACGGGAATAACCTTTGAGGGGGGAAACGGGATTTATTTCAGAGCTCGGATTGTGGGTGTCGGGTTTTGAAGTGTTTTTGATCTCGGGATTGTGCATTCTACGGTTATAATGAATTATTTCTCGCACCCGTGGTCGTAGGCAAATTGTGCCGAACCACGTGAATTCTTGTGTGATTTTTCTTTGGTGTGTGTAATAATTTTTGCTTCCGTTCGCGTTCAGAGATTGGTATTCAAATCTTAACAAGTGGTATCAGAGCTAACGGTGGATGATTCACAACAAGTGGTATCAAAGCTAACGGTTGAAGATCTGAAGCCGTGGCGGGAGATTGGAACACAGGTATTATTTTTTATTTTGGTTTGTATAGATCAAAAATATTTTTTTTGCACAAAAGAAAAAAACGAAAGGAAGATGAAGGGAGGCGGCCACAAAAGCAACCTATTGGAATGATTTGCATCAAATTAATTTTTTCGATTTTCGTGTGAAGAATTTGATATTGATGATGGAACTTGTAATCACGCTTGGCGGAACGGCTTGGCTAGTTGGCTTGAAACCTAATAAATTGACAATAACTAATTTTGGTTATTGGGATCAAGACTGATCCGCTTGAATCACGGTGGGATTCTTAGGAATCTAATTTATTAGGCAATAATCCTGTGTGATTGCAGTACTGAAATCGACGGTTTAAAATTATTCTGCTATTTCGGCTCGTATGTATAGCAAATTAATTTAAAGAGAAGGTGTACCCTAATGTTTTTTGGCGCTCTGAATTCATCGGTACGATCAGAATTTTCAGATTCTAAATGATTTGATGGAATTGAACAGATAGGTTTAGATTGAGATTGATCGGGCGAGATCAAAGGAGATCGGGGACAATCAGGAGTAATCTGGTTCAATCAGTTATGGAAGACTACTCATCAATGGATGTAGTTAGGGATTTTTAGTTGCAGGTGGAGTCAAGTCAAACGGAGATTTTCTGATTCAACAAATGATTAGCAATCAGGGCACTTCGACGAATAGGTGTCGAGCATATCAGTGTGAAGGTGCGGGCCATACTGGTTTGAATGTGGCGGATTAACGACGACAGCAGAATCGACATCGACACTGTTTATCTTCAGGGTGGTTTGCAGAATTCAAGTCAAGGTGGAGATTGTTGAGTGTATGTCTTATATTCTGTGGACTCGTATAATTAGAATTTTATTTATATATATTTAGACTGGGCTGAAGTCATGAATCCATAAGAAATTTAATACATGTAAGGTTTTATAATTATATAGGGTTAGAGTTTTTAGAGTTTGCCTATAAATAGGACTCTATAATTCTAATTATCTTGTGTGGAGAGTAAATCAAGGGGATACAAATGTAGAGAGAGATAAAAAAATACCGGAGTCATAGGAATAACCTTTGAGTGGGGAAACGGGATTTGTTTCAGGGCTCGGATTGTGGGTGTTGGATTTTGAGGTATTTTTTATCTCGGGATTGTGCATTCTATGGTTATAATGAATTATTTCTCGCACCCGTAGACATAGGCAGGTTGTGCCGAATCACGTAAATTCTTGTGTAATTTTTCTTTGGTGTGTATAATAATTTTTGCCTCCGTTCGCGTTCGGGAATTAGTGTTCAAATCCTAACAATATGGTATGGCAAAACACACTAACAAAGGGTCCACTCTAACACCCAAATTGCTCTAAAGAGGCAACTTACTACTATATGCTTTTGCCACACCCATGGGCACCCTCCACAACAAAGTTTTCAAAACCTTCAACATTGCTTATCAAACTCCATAACCCTATTGACGGAAACTCATTGGAGAACCACCCACTATTTTTGCAAAAAAAGCTTCCTCACTAAAGAATCCTAGGATATTTCTTATGTGGAAAATTCTATAAATTGTCAAATAGAAGAGAAATTAAATAGTGGTTTCTTATTTCTTTTTCATTCACAAGTGACCAACAATAACATGTAGACCCGTATTATCACCAAAAAGCATGAGGAAAACCTTACTGTGCTATTGTACTACATTCTTCCCAAGAAGCATCGTAATACTATTGATTTCTACAACTACTCGTCTCCCATCAAAGCATCCTCAAACTTCCCACGCTGCACTACTTAAGCATCAGACTCAAAGAAGGCCACAGGCTCCAAATTTCAAAGTATTTTCATTTCCTTATGCATATAGGATGGTTTTCGTATTCAGATGCAAAAATTGTTTACTAAACAAGAAGCTGTCTGCCACTACATTCTCCTTGTTCAATCATTTCCAAAAATAAAAGGTGAAAGCAGAATTTAGGGAGGTTTACTTGGTTACTCTGTTGAGACTGATACATAAGCACATGGCAAATGAAGCAGACTCTCTAATTCTTAAACACACACACACACACTCACACGTATGTGTGTGCATAACAATAAACATGTGAAAAGAATAGGTCAATTAATTAGTGAGAAACAAAATAACACAAACCCATTAACATTTTTGAAAATAACTTATGAATATCCAACGATATTCAGACAAGAATTAATAACTGAAGATGCAAGATATATTCAATCAACATAATTTGATTTTCTCCAGCAAAAGGTGCAAAGAAAAAATAATTCAACTCAAATACAACTAATTATAAATTTATATCAGCGGTAGCATCCAAACCCAGTAGATTTCAAGCAAAAATCATATTACGATGTACAAAATGTTAAAAGGGAAGGCTAGAATCTTTGCATCCTTGAAAATGGATCTGGACTTCTAAAGTCCCCTTGCATGGTTCATTGTGCAGATTGCACCTCATGGGATGATCTTTTACAATCCACAATTGGATTTGAAAAGTACAGGTCATCTTTAATTGGCATTATATGAGGAAGGAGGAGATGGAGTTAGTGGACTATCTCCTTTTTCATAGTAGGCTGGCTAGGGAGGTTTGTGAATTGCTTCTGGGTTTGTTTCATCTTGAATGGGTGTTTTCCAGGTTGGCAGGAAGTGCAGTTGGAAAATGGAGAAAGTCAGAGAGTGTAGCCCTTCTTTACCTAATGTGGTGCATTTGGGGGAGATGGACCGTTGTGCTTTTGAAGGAGTTTATTCAAGCAAAGGGCAAATTCTTGAGCCTGCTTTGTAGTTAGTCCTGAGAAAAGTTTAGTCTTCCTTAAAGGGTTTTTAAGAATTTTAACAGAATGCACAATAGAAATAACTGAAAGAATACAATTTGTAAATTAAAAGTTTAAAACATAATGAAAAAGTAAAATTTCAGCTACATGAAGCATTCAGCCAATGAAACAACTAGAAAGGCAAAAACAACAGCCAGACATTCTATTATTCCTTTGGTTAATGAAGATTATAGCATGCATAGCCAGACACATGCTTAATCATTTACATTCCACGCAACTCAGGTGAGCATCTAGAGGCTTTCCAAAACTGTTATCTACTATATATGTGTTGGGTGTATGTCTTGTATTCTGTGTACCCATATAATTAGAATTTTATTTACATGTATTTAAGTTGAACTAGAATCATGAATCTATATGGAGCCTAATGCATGTAGGGTTTTATAATTATATAGGATTAGAGTTTTTAAAGTTTACCTCTAAATAGGACTCTATAATTCTAGTTATCTTGTGTGGAGAGTAAATCAAGGAAGTACAGATGTAGGGAGAGATAAAAAAATACCGGAGGTACATGAATAACCTTTGAGGGGAGAAACAGAGTTTGTTTCAGGGCTCGGATTTTGAGGTGTTTTTGATATCGAAATTGTGCATTCTACAGTTATAATGAATTATCTCTCGCACCCGTGGACATAGGCAGGTTGTGCCGAACCACATAAATTCTTGTGTGATTTTTCTTTGGTGTGTGTAATGATTTTTTCTTCCATACGCGTTCGGGGATTGGTGTTCAAATCTTAACAATATGGTATGGCAAAACACACTAACAAAGAGTCCACTCTAACACCTAAATTTCTCTAAAGAGGCAACTTACTACTATCCGCTTTTTCCACACCCATGGGCACCCTCCACAACAAAGTTTCCAAAACCTTCAACATTGCTTATCAAACTCCACAACCCTATTGACGGAAACTCATTGGAGAACCACCCACTATTTTTGCGAAAAAAGCTTCCCCACTAAAGAATCCTAGGTTATTTCTTATGTGGAAAATTCTATAGATTGTCAAATAGAAGAGAAATTAAATGGAAGTTTCTTATTTCTTTTCCATTCACAAGTGACCAACAATAACATGTAGACCCGTATTATCACCAAAACATCTTTTTTCATAGGTAGTCTAAGGGTTATATTATAACATAAAATAACTACAAGCAACCAACAACAATAGTTTATGGCTCCTATGATGTGATCTCTCTTTACACAAACTCAGACTCTATGAATGCAATGAAAACGTTATATAAACTCCATAAAAAACAAAGGAAGGACGCGATATATATAGAAAGACACTCACAACTATTCAGAATAGTTACAAAAAAAAAAAGGAACACACACCTATAATAGTAACTGTCGATTACCGTCTTCAATCAATTTCTCATTCACTTAAAAATGATATCAAACCAACACATAAACACCAGGCACAATTCGTTTCTCTCACTTGGTAGCACCTAAAGGGGTTGATCCATTTTGGATAATGCAGAAAGACTGAAGTAATTGGCCTAATTATTTGTTCAAATTGAGTTCATTTCAAATCAATTCACTTCTCTTAATTTCTAGACTATTTTCAAAGAGGGGGGCAAAAACAGTAATTACAGCCAAATTCATAAATTCGACTCCATATATACGTTCTATAAGCATTGTAAAGGAGAGAGTCATTATGTAGAACAACTTTCTCAGATGCGCAATTCAAGAATTAGGGTTTCGGGTAAGTTTACTTGGACGACATCTTCAGCTCGATCGTTGCATCTGTGGGCCTTTGGCTCACGATTCTCACCCTCCGGAAGGCCCCACGGGCTCTCTCTCCTTGCCACGGGTCTCGGACCACTGCTATTGCTACTGCTGCTGCTGTTGCTCATCTTCTCTCTTGGAAGCCTCAATTTCAAGATTGCTTGTTCAAACTGAAATTTATTGAAATTTCTTCTTCAATTCTTTTTTTTTTTTTTCCTATTCTTCCACTGGCTTGGGTTGGGAAGAGAAACGGGAACCCATTATTGTGTAAATTAGCGATAAATTCCATAAAAAGATTCAATTGAGATTAGTGTCAAGCAACTTTTTGTTATTTTGATAAAAAAAATTGAATTTTAATTTAATTGTTATCATTTTTATATTTTTTCACATATATATATATATGTGTGTGTGTGTATTTTTACGTAATATTACGACAAATATATTAAAACTAACACTTATTTAAACACAGGAATCACCCTAACAAAAGCATCTCTGACCCCTCTTAGAGTTTTTTCCTTTCCAAACACAAATAAAATGAGAACTTCAAAAAATACATAAAAAATAAGAATTACACTCAAATATATAGTCGATGAATTAAAACATAATGAGAATCAAACTATTAACAGGAAGTGAGAATCAAACTTCATTTTTTAACCAAAATGAAAAATATGAGGATTATATTTTTTTCAAAAAAATGAGATATCTACATAAAATTGAGAACCAAAATTTCATCATTAAAATGAGAACGTAATAAGAATCAAACCTTTTAATAAAAAATTAGCATATGCTCATATTAAAATTAGGCGAAAGGTTATAGATGAATATACATATGCTCCATCAGTTGATCTCAATCACAAATCTTTTATCTTTGAATTTTTCAATGAGTTCGCAACTTGCGTGGTAGCCAATTTTCCTACATTGTCGTTTACTTTGAGGAAGTAATTTTTAATTTGAGAATGGGACTTTTCCATAACCAAAATGGAAGTATTTATGGAACAAATTTGTAAATAGAACTTATCCTAAAAAAAAAAATGCAATGAGACTAATCACAAAACAACTTCTACAAATGGGACTTGTGGCCGAATAACTTAAAATTATTTTATAAGTAAAAAATATGATGTCATGTTGGTCTTATGTGCTCAATTAATATAAACGTATTTATATATTTTATAATGTAGAGTCGTGCCAATGTTTCAATTATAAGATCAGTTTCTAAATTTATAAATACATAATATTTATGTATTAATTAAACACACCATATTAGCATGCTAACATGCCATTTTCTACCGTTCAATGGCTTTGTTTGGGCCAAATTTAGTACATTTTGTTTATTTTTGTTTTTTCAAAAGTTTTTTTTTAATTTTTTAACTAAAATTTTTTACTTTTTTGAATTGTCTAGATGAGATAAATTAAAAAAAATATAAAAAAAAAAGTTCATTAAAGACGAAAATAATTAACATAAAATTTGGCTTATTGATTTATTTTTGTCTTTTTTTGAAAAAAATATATTTTTTAATTGATTTTTTTTTTTTGGCTGATCTAATCAAAATTAGTCAAAAAAATATAATAATTTAATCAAACAACAAAAAATAAGAATAATTATTTATTAGTTCTGTTTAAAAGACTTTTACAAGTTTTAGTCCATTAAGTTTTGTTGAGCTGAGATCCTGTATTTTAAATTGTATTTTGCTGTATGACCAATATACCTTCGTTTGTTCAGTTTGACGCGACAGTGCCCATCAACACACGGGAATTCGAAGAAGACGCGTCCCTCTACTCCGCCGTGATAACTGGCGCCGTCAACGTGATATCCACAGTGGTTTCCATACTTTGTCGACAAAGTGGGGCAACACTTCCTTCAGCTAAAAATCGACGTCCAAAAATGTTCTTCTCTCAACTGGTTTTCCACCGTTGTCCAAATGTTTTTCTTCCAAAAAAGATTTGGTGGGTGTTATATATATATATATATATATATATATATATATATATACACTGTACTTTTGATAAATTTCTCAATTGGGATGAGTAAAATTAATTTTCCTTTTGTTTTTGCTTATCAAAGAAATTTATCATTCTTCAAACAGCGAAACTTTGTAGATTCAAACAAAACACAAAACCAAATAGGTTTTCCTTCACCACTAATCAACAGTAAAAATCCTATATATGTTGGACCAAACAAACTAATAAATTTTTTCATCTGTGAACTGAGAAATTTTACGTTTGGTTATCAATGAATTTGCACTTGTACACATTGAATACTGAGCATTTTCTTGGTATGAAACATACTTACAAGTTTTTCTACTATCAATTAACAATTAAAATTTTATGTTGGACCAAACATAACTTCCCAGTTGCAAAGAACACAGAAAGCAATGAGCTTTGTCCACATATCATCTTATTTATACATATTTGGAATGTGAACAAATAATGGGAGCTTATTTTGAAAAATGGTGGAATGAGACTAATACTTCTATATATCTTATTTATAGGACCTCTAATTACAAATTCCTCAAAATTAGTTTATTAAAAATAAAAATAAATTAAATTAAATAAGCAAATAAATAATTATCCCAAATGAGCCAATAACTGCTCCAAAAACGGGGATGGTCCGTTGTTATATAACCAGTAAGTAGTCCACCGCCAAAGTCCGTGATCAAGGCCTAATACATTTTAAATTGGACAAAAATATAATTTATGAAAAAATATTATTTATAATAAAAATAAATTGTTGCATTTATCGTAATTTTGTATGAGATTTAAAATGCATTTGTGAAACAAAATAGATGGAGAAATTCTCCTCCAAACAGCTATTGTCAACCTCAAGGATAGATTGTCTATTTTAGATATAATGTCTTGTAATATTTTTTTTTATAGTAGGTGTGATTTTAAGAATAAATTATTTATTTTATTTAAAATGCACATGTTAAAATAATTTGATTATTAATATATGAGCAATTTAGTTTTTCGCATGTCTAATTTTTTGAAAAAGTTTTACAAAATGGATGGTACGGTTATAAAAATAAACCTGAGGTGTATCTATAACTGTTATGCATTAGGTTAAAATGGTACGAATTTTTAAATAAATCCTTAAGTTTGAGATTGCTGAAAACTCTTTCATGTATGTTTTATAGACCTATCTCAAGCTCATGTTAATTATCCAAACGATTTCTATTGCAGAGCGTAGGTCATCCATATAAAAAAAATAGAATAGTTGGATATTTGTAAATATAATGTCATATAACATTTATTTTAATAATATGTGTAATTTTAAGAATACATCGTTTATTTTATTTAAAACTAGCGGCGAGAGCACACGCGATGCGTGTGTAATTCAATTTATGCAAAAAAAATTAAAAAATTATTGTGATAGATACAATAAAATTTACCATACTATTCATTTATTAAAAAAATAAATAAAAGAGGAAAAAAATAGTTACATAACTACTTTTTTGAAATTTGAAATTTTAAATTTAGAAAAATAATAAGAGCAATTTCGAGAGAAAAAAAATTCGGTTAGCTTCAAAAGTATTCCCTTTATAATAGTACAGATAAATATGTTCAAATAATTTAGTAATTAATACCCGATCAATTTAATTTTTTACATGACTAATCTTCTGAAAAAGTTCTATATAAAATGAATAGTACGATTATCAAAATAAACTTAAGGTTATACATTATAAAATCTAACTTCAGATTGTTGATAATATTCTGTCTATGTCTTATGGGCCCATCTCGAGCTCAATTCAATGATCTGAACCATTTATCTTGTAGAGCGTATTGAGAAGATTATCCATATAAAAAATAAATTGGTTAAATATTTGTAAATATAATGTCACGTGACATTTATTTTAACAGTCTGTATAGTTTTAAGATTAAATCGTTTATTTTATTTACAATAAATATATTCAAATAATTTAGTTAGTTATATTCGATTAATTTAATTTTTCACATAAATGATCTTTTTAAGGAGTTCTATAAAATGAACAGTACAGCTATCAAAATAAACTTGAACTATATTTATAACCATTATAAATTAAGTTGTTTAAATAAGGAAAATATAAATGGAATTTTATTAATGACGATAAACAATTGAGAGATGCTCTCTTTGTATATATATTTTTTTTTTGATTAGATGGAAAAACAAAATACAAGCGAAGAGACTAAGGTCTCTTAAAAGCAATTCCCGCAGTATCAGCACTAAGAAGATGAGCGATTAAGGTAGGGGAGAGTACATAGAAACCAAAGAATCATCTTGATCCGCACCTAAATTTGCTAAGCCATCTGCTACTTGGTTTCCCTCGCAGAAGACGTGCTCTATACTGCTAGAGGTGTCAATTATAAGCTTGCGATAATCTAAAACTAGAGCTTTGTGCGTGGAGTGAGAGATATCTCTGTCTTTAATCAAGTTGAGAGCTACCTGACAATCAGTCTCGATGTCCACATTATGAAGTCCCTCTCAAGCTATTTCCTTCAGCCGATTCAAGATGGCTCAGAGTTTCGCCTCAAGACTAGTACAGTCTTGAAGACCGCCGTAAAACCCAATAATCCATTGCCCACTTTCGTCCCTAAAAACACCCCCAAAGCCAACAATTCCCAGGTTGCCACAAAAACATCTATCAGTGTTAAGCTTAAGTCTACCTGTAATAGGAAATGTCCATTTGATCAGTTTTAGGGAAAAACAAGAGGAGAGAAGGTTTCCACCAAAAGCTGTGGAGATTTCCTCAAACATGGTGTAGATAATTCTAATAATATGAGAAGGATCCCCCATAACACCATCATAAATTAATTTATTTTTAGCAAGCCAAAACTGCTATAGAGTGACAGCAAAAAGAATATAACCAGTCACCGCTCCCAATGAGCAACTGGAGTATTTCAGATTGCTAGTAATCGAGTCCTACCAGGTGATATTAGTATTAGAGTGATGTACTTGCAAGCATGTTAGGTTAGCCCAAATATCCTTGCTAAAAATAATATCTAAAATGTGATCAATATCTTCCACAGAGTCCTCACATCTTGGGCACATGGGGTCATTAGTAAGGCCTCTAATGATTCTATGATGATTGGTGAGGATTTTTTCGTGGAGACAGGTCATCATAAACCCTTTGATTTTTTGGGATAAGAGAAGCTTTCAAATCCAATTCCAACTCCCAAACTCCCCACCCCCGTTATCGACCAGGTTGTAGATAGATTTCATATTAAACTTGCTCATGTTAGACAAGGTCCAACATGGAGTATCTTTAAAAGAGCTGAAAGTCGATTTCGAGGTAGAAAAAATCAAGGTGATCACATCGAGAGAGAGAATATCTTGAATGGGAGCGAGGTTCTAATCAAAGTTATCAGAGAGAATATCCTTGAGTTTGGTCGAATTATTAGCCATCTTCGGGTGGGAAAGCATAAGAGAGTTTGAACCACACCACCAGTCTTTTCATAAAGAGATTTTTTTACCATTGCCAATGAGCCATTTCATACCCTTTAGCAGGGTATTATTTAGAGAAGGATACTTCTTTAGGTATGGGAAGAACTCCCTCTGCCCAAGCTTTTAAAGAAATCTTTGGAGTGGAGATACTTTTTCTGAATTAGATCCACCCATAGGGAATTAGGCGTAGTGAGAATTTTCCAACTTAACTTGGTGAGGAAGGCAAGGATATTGGCTTTGGCTTTTCTAATCCCCAAACCTCCTGCTTTTTTTCTTCTACAAATAGTGTTCCAATTCACAAGGTGAATCTTTTTCCCTTCAATAGAATCACCCCAAAGAAAGTTTTTGTTTAATTTGTTAATACTATCTAAGAGGGGAGAAGGGAGCTTTGAAGTTTGCATGGAATAACTGGGGATGGTGAATGTGACAGATTGAACAAGAGAAGCTCTACCCATGAAAGAAATGATTTTCGCTTTCTAACCAGAGAATTTCTTACTCAAATTGGTAATGATATATTCGTAGTGGCATCTTTTAACCCGGGAGTGAAGAAGGGGGATCCCGAGGTATCTTCCCATGTCATGGGTGATGGGAATGCCACAAGAGTGGCTAAAAGTAGCAGCAACATTAGAGTAACTGTTGGGAGAGACAAACAGTTTAGATTTAGAAAGACTAATGGTCTGGCCAAGGGCAGCACAAAAGGTATTTAGGACATTCATAACGGTCTCAACATTAGGCTTTCACCCATTTCCAATTTTCCAAATCAAAAGAGTGGTTGATAAGGAGGGAGAGACGTTCCATACAGAGGACAAAGAGATACGACAATAAGGGGTCGCCTTGCCTTAAGCCTTTATTGAGAGAAAAGCTAGGGAGCTAGTCACCATTCCAAAGAATAGAGAAGGAAACGCTGGTAACACAATTCCTAACAAGCTCGATTTAATCCTGGTCAAAGCCGAAGAACACAAGGGTGTCATGGAGGAAAGTCGTTGAAATTTTATCATAGGCTTTTTTGAAGTCAATTTTAAAGATCATGCCACCTTTCTTCCATTTTTTTCGACACAAAGAATGGATAATTTCCTGACATACGATAATGTTATCTGAGGTTTGCCTACCAGGGATGAAGCTAGATTGAGAGGGGCTAATAATCTCAAGAAGGAGAGGTTTGAGTTTGTTAACCAAGATCTTTGCGAAGATTTTATACTAACATTGCACAAGCCGATAGGTCTGAATTGGTTAATGGAGGTCGGGGAGGAGACCTTGGGAATGAGGGTGATCAGCGTTTCGTTAGAAACAAAGGGGGATGATTTATCCTGGAAGCATAGTTTTATGAATTCGCAGACCGAGATACCAACAATGTCCCAAAATTTGTGGTAAAAAGGCTTTGAATACCGTCGGGATCAAGGACTTTAGATCCCTTAATGCTTTTGATAGCATCCCAAATTTCAGCCACAGAAGGGGTAAAGGCAAGCATAGGGATAGGGAGGTCAGATATGCGTCGGTGAGAGATGGCGTCCCAGTCAGAAGATAAAGTAGTGGGTGTGGGCAGAGAAGATATTGGTAAAATACTCATTGATCAGGTTTCTGAGAAGAGGAGGTTCACTAACCCAATTATTAGAATCATCTTTAAGGGCAGAGATTCTATTTCTCCTTCTACGGGTCAGAGTACTTTAGTGGAAGAACTTAGTGTTGCAGTTCCCATTGTTGTCCCCCTCAACAGTGCAGCTAATTCTAGACTTTTGTTTCTAAAAGATATTTTCTTGATTAAGGACATAGTTGTAATCCCGAATAAGATTTTTGTTTAGAAGGAGTTTACAAGGATCAAATTATGCGATAAGCGAATGCCTTGTGCTTTTTGAACTCCCTCAATTCTAGCCAAGAGTCTTCTCTTCCTCCTAAAAATGTGCCCAAACATCTCTATTCCAAATTTTTGCTTGGTCAACCAAGGTGTTGATATTATCAAGGAGAGGGATAGAAGGTCCTCTCCAAGCATTTTTTACTAAATTGCAGAAGTCGGGGTGGGTGGTCCAAGCTACTTCAAAACGGAAAGGACGATTGTTGGGGGGGTCTATGAATACCATTAACATGAATCAACAGAGGGCAGTGATCAGAGTAGGTCCTAGGGAAATGACGAACCACAGTATTAGGGTAAGTGAGATTCCACAGGTTGTTGCAAAGGCTTCTATAAAGACATTCCATAATGTTGGTAAGGCCCAATCTATTGTTAGTCCAGGTGAATTTGGGACCAATAAAGCCAATGTCTTGAAGAATGCAATTATTCATATAAGTTAAGAGGCAAAGGTGTCTAGAGTTACCTCGAATGTGAGCTTTGCGTTTGGATGGTTTAGTAAAGTCATTAAAATCGCCAACGAGGAGCCAGGGGTGGTTGATATGTCTTGCTTTTTCAGTCGTATCCACCCAGAACATCTCACAATTGTTGGGATTGGGACTGACGTAAACAGCAGAGAGGATTCAGTCTTCGTAGTCAGGTTTTTGGATGGTGGCATGGATGCATTGATCTTTAATGTCATAGGCACGGATATTGATTTGCGTAGGGTCCTATAGAATCCAGATGCCATTGAACCGATTGATGGGGTCAGAGATGGAGAAAGTAGAGAAGCCGACATTATTAAAGAAATTAGCAACACCAGAGAACACAACCTTAGTTTCAAGCAGGGTCAAAATATCGGGTTTATTAGTAGAAATCATTTCTTTAATGCAGCGTTTGAAAGTAGAGTTGTCGACACCGACAGTTCCAAGAAAGTATGATCATAGATGACAGAGTCGGGAGGTCAGGCAGTGGGAGGAAATTATTCCATTTCAGCATCCTTTTCACAATATTACTATCTATCGGTGGGCCATTCTGGATGGAGAAAAGGAGTTTTTGCAGCTAGACTTTGACTGCAAATAGGCTGTGACTGAGTATATTCATCCCGATTTCTCTTATCCACCAATCTACCCTTAGGATTTAAACGTTGTTTATTTTTGGCCAAACGAGGATGACTACTGGATGGTTGTAGAGTTTGTGGTAAGACATGGGTATCTCCATTTAACATGGAGACTGGGGTAAGAAAAGATGAGTCACGAGGGAGGTGTGGATGGGGGATGAGATTGGAGGCAGCAGAGGAAGATTGAGCAGGGGATTTATCAAGGAGGAGAGGCGGTGGATTAGGGTCCTCCAAAGAGGAGAAGTGATTTGAGATATGAGGGGCTATAGAGAGGGTAGCTTGGATACCTCTAGATATAAGAGAATCCAACATTGGAGAAAAAGTCGAATGGGAGGGAGTAGAGTGAGAGCCCAAGATAGGGTTTAGAGATTCCCTCGAAGGAGGGTTAAGCGAATGGGATCTGGGGGGACCTAAAGGGTTAGCCATGTGTGTGGGTCTGGGATTAGGCCCAGAATATGAATCAGAAGGGTGTGGTGAGCTAACTCGATTCGGGTTGGGCCTTTTAGAAGAAGGCTGTTGTTTATAGTTGGACCTGTTGGGCCGTTTCTTAACCAGCATCCACTGTCCAAAAGAATTGGGCTGGGCAGAAGCAACCAGGGGAGGGGTATTAGAGGTGCTCAGGTCAAAGGGAGGGACAGTCTTCTCCGGTGACTTCCTAGCCGTTTCTGATGAATGAGCTGCCGGATAGCATAATTTAGGGCATATATCAATTTTATGACCGATTTTATTGCAATTAAAACAGAAACCATGTATATGTTCATAAACAATATCAATTTTTTCCCTTCAACAGCAAAATGAGGTAGGAGTGGTTTTTTGAGATCAAATTCAATGCATACCTTAGCATAGCTACCTCTGCTAGGTTTAAACGCGGTGAAGATGCATTGCTTTGCCATGGCCACATTTTGAATGCTCTGTCAGATCGTTTGTTTGGTTTTTACAAAGAATTAAAGATTGTTATAGAAATCTAGAATGCACTAGAATTCATGCATAAAGTTCAAGAGCAAGGTATAAGCAAGTTTTTGATTGTTGAATGCTTTGACTTTCGTATGACTGATAGAAAACTGATATTAGACTAGATTCATGATTAGTACCATGAACATTAGACTTTTTGAACTTTTTCAAGTTAGCGCGATTATCGTAGAATTGCCGCCATCTTAGAAAGATTACAAGAAAAAGCTTTTGCATAAGGTAGAATATTTATCCTTTGACAAGATTCAGAAACATCTTCATATTGAAGAGGAACAACGAATTAGAGATAAGATGGGAAAATTTTCGTATACATCAAATGTTCACAATGTTGAATCTGATAATGGTACTAGTGCTAATTTCCCCAACAACAAAAGAAAAAGAAACAATAAGAAGAAGAATGACAAGTGCTACAACTGTGGCAAGAAGGGTCATCACGTTAAAGAGTGTCGTTTCAAGAAACAAGAATCATATGCAATTGCAGTGAAAAAATCTCATATAGCAATGGTGACTGAAATAAATATGGTAGATACCTTTTTTGGATGGTGGTTTGATTCTGGGGCCACGATTCATGTGTGCAAGGACAGATCAATGTTCAAGACATGTGAAAATATGAATGGCCAAGAAATATAAATGGGAAACATGATCGTGCTAAGATTGATGGAAAGGGCAGTGTAGAATTGAACTTCACATCTGGAAAAACGCGGGCTTTTTTGAATATTCTTCATGTTCCTGATATGAGAAATAATTTAGTTTCTGTTGATCTCGTTTATAAGAGAGACTTTAAGGTTGTTTTTGAATCCGATAAGTTAATCTTAACTAAGAATGGGATATTAGATGGGAAAGAATATGATTGTAACGAAATATTTAAATTAAGTATTAATGAGAATGACACAGCTTCTACTTATATTGTTGAGTTTTTTTTATGGTACAATAGATTAGCATATTTGAATTCCAAATCGATAAAAAATACGAGTTGATTTGGTTTAATAAATTATCATGATTTTATTTGTGATAAATATGAAATTTATGCTGAGACAAAAATAGCAAAGGAATCATTTCCTGGTGTTAAAAGAAAATTTGAAATTTTAGAGTTAGTACATTTGGATGTATGTGAATTTAATGAAAATTTAACTCATGATAGAAAAAGATAGTTTGTCACGTTTATAGACAATTTTTCTAAATATATATTTTTGTTTATTTTATGAAATCAAAAGATGAAGTTTTCAGCAAGTTTTAGATTTACGAAAATGAAGTTAAAAATCAATTGAATAAAAAAATTAAAGTCTTAAGAAGTGGCAGAGGCTCAGAGTATTTTTTCCATGAGTTTGATACTTTTTGTGAATTGCATGGTATTATACACCAAGCTCTGCACCTCACACACCACAACAAAATAATTTTGCCGAAAGAAAAAATCGCAATTTGGTAGAAATGGTAAATTGTATGACCGCGCATGCAAATGCACCTTTAAATTTATGGGTGGAGCTTTACATACTACGTATTTTTTACATAACTGTATCATTTCTAGAAAGATTAATCTCTATCCATATGAGTTATGAAAAGGGAAAAAGTCTAATTTGACATACCTGAAAGTGTGGAGGAGTTTAGAATATTATAGGGTTCCGGACCCAAAAAGGACTAAGTTAGGTCCTCGAGCAAAGAAAATTATTTTTGTTGGTTATGCTAAGCATAGCAAAGCCTATAGACTTCTTGATATAGAGTCTGACACAATTGTAGAATCTCGTGATATGAAATTTTTGAAACAAAAATTTCTTGAAGATTCTAAGAGTGTAGGGATTGAAAGTTTTGAAACTTAACCTAATTTAGGATTAAAGTAACTGAACAATGTCAAAAGATATATGATTCTCAATGAAGAGCCTAGAAGGAGTCAACAAGTGAAAAAAAAGGACTTAGATTAAGACCATATCTCATCTCAATCTATTATTTTTTTAGTAGAAGAAAATAGAGAAAATGTAACATATAAAATGCCTATGACATTTAGTATAGAGGTTGACCCTAAAACCTTTGGAGAGGCCATTAGTTCCAGAGATGTTACATTCTGGAAGAAAGCCATTGATGATGAGATGGATTCATTTATGTCAAATGGCACTTGGAGATTAGTTGATTTACCACTTGGTTCAAAATCTATTGGCTGTAAATGGGTCATTAGATGAAAGTATAATACTGATAATTTAGTACAAACTTTTAAAGCAAGATTGGTAGCCAAAGGTTTTAGACAAAATGAATTTATTAATTATTTTGATACATATGCACTTGCGATTAAAATTACTTCTATAAGAATTCTCATGGCTCTGGTTTCTATTTATCACTTGCATATTCATCAAATGGATGTAAAAATTGATTTTTTAAATGGTGGTATAGATGAAGAGGTGAATATGGATCAACCTAAAAGATTTATCCTTCTTGAAAATGAAAAAAAAGTATGCAAGTTAACAAAATCATTGTATGGTTTGAAGCAAACACCTAAACAATGGCATCAGAAATTTGATTCATGCATTTTAGATCATGGTTTTAGACACAATGGTGCTGATAAATGCATTTACTCAACGTTTACCAAGGAGTATGGTGTAATTGTGTGTTTATATATTGATGACATGCTTACATAGGTACAATCATGATAGGAATACTTAAAACTAAGAAGTATATGACTTCAATTTTTAAGATGAAAGATCTTGGAGAAATTGATACTATCTTAGGTATAAAAGTGAGAAAATATAGTGAGGGTTATGCTCTATATCATGAGTATTATGTTGATAAGATGCTTCTAAATTCAAGCTTCTTTCCTTTGAAGAATTTAACACATCGTTCGATTCGAGTGTTAAATTATTCAAAAATTCTGGTAGAGAAGTTACACAACTTAAATATGCTAGTGCTATAGGTACCTTAATGTACCTTATGCATTGTACTAGACATGATATTACTTTTCCTACGTGCAAATTGAGTCGATTCACAAGTAATTCAAGTGGAGAACACTGGAAAGCAATATGAAAACTCTTTAGATATCTCAAGAAAACCAAGAGACTGGGAATATACTATAATAGCTTTCTGGCGGTATTTGAGATATATACTGATGCTAGTTGGATTACTAGTCAATTAGATAATAAATCTACTTCGGGTTGGGTCTTTCTTCTTGGAGGGGGTGCCATTTCATTGGCATCTAAAAAATAAATTTGTATATTTCACTAGACTATGGAATCTAAATTCATAGCATTAACGGCAACTGGTAAAGAGGCCGAATGGATTATAAATTTATTGTTGGACATTAAATTGTGGCCTAATTTAATGTCGCCAATATATGCTCATTGTGATAGTGAGTCTACTCTATCAAGTTTATAATAATATCTTTGCCTTTTTTTTAATTGAGAGTTTTTTTTTTTTTTTTGCTTTTATACAATCAAAGTGGGGGATTATTCAACCAATCTCATTGTTTTGATTGAATAAAAGGCTTGGCTTTTGTCCTATATTGGTTGAGAAGTGATTTCTTATTCGGTTTATATATGACAACCTTTGATTTTAACTTGATTGGTTGATGTTTGGACGATAGCTTATGGTGGGATGTAGGGTACTGGTCTGGGCTAGGTTCATGATGTGGGTAAATCCATGATAACACATCTCGGGTAAAATTATGCACCAAGGCAGGGTGAATCCATGATAGCACATCTCGCGTAAAATTTTGCGCATGCCTTGGCACGCATTGCACAGTTTATTAAAGATCACTTGATCTTTTTATTTTGAATTGTCCGATCAATGATTTATTTTAAATTGATTAAATGAATTAATTTAATAAATAATCAATTTTCGGTTATAACCCAAAAGGTGCTATTTTATCAACATGTATTAATTTTTAATAACTGATTTTTAAAAAGGTTTTTTGAGAAGTTGTGTTTTTTCAAAAAGTCACTTTTCTATTTTGAAAAAAATTAAACCCATTTTTTGTTTTAATCATTAGAAAAACTTAACTCTCTACATTAAAAAACTATTTCTGTCAAGGAGGATTTCATGAAAAGCGCTTCAATTTTTGCTGATGACAGTCCCTTCATAAAAAAAGGATTTTGTTGTATTCTGGTAACGACTTTTCCGTTACCCATAAGCAAGCTTTCGTAATAGAGGCAAATTACGTTATAAAAAAAGTGTTCTTAAATACGCCTTAATGCATTCTGTTCATTATTTTTTTTCAACAATGTATAATAACTATAAGTGATCCTAAAACTATACCATTTAATTGATTCTAAGTTTTGCCTAACTAATATCTTTTTGCACATATAACTATGCCACAAACTTTTGCACGTGTAACTATGCCATGAATAGTATTGATTCAACATTATGGGTATAAAAATGGTTCGATACCCGACGAGAGCTCGAAGCCCGTCGTTGTGCGAGCCCAGCCCGGCCCGTACTGTTCATGGGCCGGGCCTGGACCGAACCCCAAGCCCATGGGCCGGTCCGAGGCTTGCTCGCCCAAAAGCCCACCCGTATGCCCGGCCCTAGACCCGCCTCAAGCCCGTCCACGGGCCCGGTCACGGGCTAGCCTTTGGGCCCAACCCGACTGGCCCACCCGGCCCACTCCCCTCCCAACAGTCGAATTTTGAAATGGATAGCCTAGATGATGATTGGCTGAAAATAGGCGATTAGAATTTTTTGACTTTGGGCCCAGTCCGGCCAACGACTAGTTTGTTTGTTTATTTTTTTTAAATACAATTTTTTCCTATAAATAGTGATGCACATTTTTTATTTTTTTTCATCCAAACATCTCTCTTCTCTCTACTCTCTTCTCTCTAATTACTCGGTTATTTTTGGGTTCGGTGAAATTGTTGTCGAATCAAGGAGTGAAGATCAAAACATAAAATCGATCGAGATCAAGATTAAAGATCGGAGTTTTTTAATTCGGTTTGCTTTATTTTTTTGCAATTTAATTTATTTGTTGCAATTTAATTTTTTGCAATTTAATTCAATTTTTTAAAATTCTAGTATCTATTCTCTAAAAAATTTATTTGTTACAATTTAAATTCTAGT
>JAOTRH010003857.1:0-24030 GCA_034768845.1 Heliamphora exappendiculata
TTATATAATGGAGATTGTGTGTTGTAGAGAATTAGAATTTATTGATTAATTTATTGTGTTTGTTGTAGAGATTATCTTAAGTATGTATGTGTACTAAAACTTGTGTTGGAGTTTGGGTGATTTTTTGTTGTGGTCACAAAATTAATTACTATAAAAAAATTATTATTATTATTTTTTTTTTGGTTGAGTGATCGTGACGATGTATGCAACTATATTACAGCTATACTACCATCACTATTATTATATCTAAAAAGCGGGTCTTTACAATTTACCCCCCTTAAAATAAATTTCGTTCCCAAAATTTTGTGTCGTACCTTCGTTCGTGAACAACTGTGGGTTGTTGACTCGCATGGCGTCTTCGCGTTCCCAAGTTGATTCTTCGATTCGTCGATGTCTCTATAGCACGCGTACGAGCGGAATAGTCCTTCCTCTAAGCACTTTGTCGCGGTGATCAAGGATCTTTATTGGTTTTCTTCAAAAGTCACGTCGTCGTCGATTTGGATTTCCTCCCAGTTGAGGGTGTGGGTCGGATCAGGTTCATACTTCCGCAGCATCGAGACATGGAATACATTATGAACATCTTCAAGCTGAGGTGGCAAGGCTAAGCAGTAGGCGACTGCTCCCACTCTGGCTAGAATCTCCAACGGGCCGATATACCTAGGTGATAGCTTCCCTTTCTTTCCGAATTGAATCACTCCTCGTCGCGACTGGATTTTGAGAAACATGTGGTCTCCTACGTTGAATTCTAAAGGTCTTCGTCATTGGTCAGCGTAGCTCTTCTGTCGACTCTGAGCGGTGGTAAGACGTTGTCGAACCAACTTGATCTTCTCAATGGTCTCAAGCACGATGTCTGGTCCTAGCAAGCTGGTTTCTCCTGTCTCTATCCAACATAAGGGCAATCTGCATGGTCGGCCGTAGAGCGCTTCATATGGTGGCATACCAATACTAGCTTGGTAGCTGTTATTGTAAGCGAACTCAACAAGCGGTAGGTGCTTCTCCCAACTTCCTTTGAAGTCCATGACGCAAACTCTCAGCATGTCTTCTAACGTCTGAATGGTGCGTTCGGAATGTTCATCGGTCTGAGGGTGAAAGGCTGTGCTAAAGCAAAGCTCCGTTCCCAAAGTTGTATGTAAACTGCGCCAAAACCGTGATGTAAAGCGGGGGTCTTGGTCGGAAATGATAAAAGTTAGAATCCCGTGCAGGCGGACTATCTCGCGAATGTACTTTTGGCTTAAGGTTTCTAAGGTGTCGGAGGGTCCAACTGGTAAGAAGTACGCGGTCTTGGTTAGGCGATCCACAATAACCCAAATTCCGTCGTGTCCCTGAGGCGATCTTGGTAACCCGGTAACGAAGTCCATCGTAATGTGCTCCCATTTCCATTCAGGTATCTCTAATAGCTGTAGGGTTCCTCCTGGCTTCTGATGTTCGATTTTGATTTGCTTACATGTGAGGCATCGGGCGACGTAGTCAGCGACATCTTTCTTCATTCCGCTCCACCTATACTCCCTCTTCAGGTTCTGGTGCGTCTTATTTCCTCCGAGATGCACTGCGAAGGGCGACCGATGAAACTCCTTCAGGATGTTCTCTCAAACTTCATTATTATTGGGAACAAAGAATCGGCCTTGAAACGTTAGGTATCCATGCTTATCCATTATCCATCCTGGCTTTAACTCCTCAGTTATTAGGTGCTTCCGGATATACTCAGCTTCTTGGTCGAGTTTCTACACGTCTAGGACTTTCTGACGTAGGTCGGATGTCGCCACTGTCAATACAAAACAAGATCCCTCCTTCGGCTTGGTCGGTTGCAAGCAAAAATTTCCAAGTGTCTCCATCATCTTCCATTCCTGGGCGGTGATACAAGCTAACTGGGGCCTCGTCTTTCTGCTCAACGCGTCGGCTACTACGTTGGTCATCCTAGGGTGGTAGGCCAAGGTGAAGTCATAATCCTCAAAGTACTCGACCCAACGGCGCTGCCTCATGTTCAGATCCTTCTGAGAGAATAGGTACTTCAACCTCTTGTGATCTGTGAACAATTCAAAATTCTCCCCGTACAGATAATGCCTCCAAGACTTCAGTGCAAAAACGATGGCTGCCAATTCCATATCATGAGTAGGGTAATTCTATTCATGCAGTTTCAGCTGTCTCGATTCCTATGCTACAACTCTACCGTTCTGCATCAATACATATCCCAAACCTTCCTTTGATGCGTCATAGTAGACGGTGTATCCGATGTCGCTCTCTGGTATGACCAAGATAGGGGAACTCGTCAACCTCTTCTTAAGCTCCTTAAAAGATGATTCGCACTTCTCATCCCATTTGAACTTTGCTCCTTTCTGAGTTAATCGGGTTAAGGGCCTTGCCAATTTTGAAAAGTCTTAGATAAATCGTCGATAGTAACCAGTGAGGCCAAGGAAACTACAGATCTCGAATACGTTTCTCGGCTGCCTCCATTCCATAACTGCTTCAACCTTAGTTGGATCTACTGCTATCCCTTCCTCAGATACGACGTGTCCCAAAAACTTTACTTGATTCAACCAGAACTCACACTTGCTGGCCTTGGCGTAGAGTTGTGCTTCCCTCAAAGTCTATAGGGTTGTTCTCAAATGTTGTTCGTGCTCTTCTTCAGATCGGGAGTAAACCAAGATGTCGTCAATAAACACTACCACAAACTGGTTAAGGTACGGCTGAAAGAGTCAGTTCATTAGGCTCATGAATACTCCAAGGGCATTTGTGAGGCCAAAAGGCATAACTACGAACTCGTAGTGGCCATATCGGGTCCTGAAAGTGGTCATCGATATATCTTCTTCCTTCACTCGCAACTGATGGTATCTGGATCTGAGGTCGATCTTCGAGAAGTGTGTCGAGCCTCTGAGCTGGTCAAAAAGGTCGTCGATACATGGCAAAGGATATCGATTCTTAATCATTACTCGATTCAACTGCCTGTAATCGATGCACAATCGGAGGGTTCCATCTTTCTTCTTGGCAAAGAGCGTTGGTGCCCCCAGGGTGAGGTGCTAGGGCGAATAAATCCCTGGCAGAGTAACTCCTCAAACTGTTCTTTCAATTCTCTAAGTTCCGCAGGTGCCATGCGGTGTGGGGCGATAGAGATGGAGGTGATTCTAGGCTGAAGGTTAATAGAGAAATCGATCTCTCGTCGTGGTGGCAAACTGGGAGTTCTTCGGGGAAGACATCTTTGTACTCGCAGACTACCTGTGGCAACTCTACCTTGGGCTGAAGGTCGGTGCTAGCAAGTAAGCAAGCTACTATGCTGGGGATGTTAGGGTGTCGGGTTTGGCGTGTGATCATTAGCTGGGGATCTCGTCGTTCACCCTGATTTTGTACAGGGGTTCCGTCTTCAGTGCAAGCCTCAATCCTCTTCTAGTAGCAGTCAATTAAGGCCCGATGAGAAGATAACCAGTTCATGCCCAAGATGATGTCGTAATCGACTAAGTTCATAACCCGTAGGTCACAAGACAAGCTGCTATCGGCTATGCGTAGTTTGCACAATCTACAGATGTGATCTATACTCACCTGACTTCTTACTGGCATGGCCACACATATAGCTTGAGACAAAGGTTCTGATTCTAGGTGTAGGGATCTCATGCATGCAGCAGATATGAAAGAATGAGATGCGCCAGAATCGAATAAAACCTTCACCAAGGTGTTGAAGAGTGCAAACATACCTTGGATTACTTGATAGTCTTCCCCCTCTTCTTGTCCTTGAATCGCGAAGACTCATCCTCCATTGTTGTTGTGGTTCCCATTCCCTCCCGGCTGCTATGGTTGTTAAGGTCCTCGGGAGCCTTGATTGATAACTCATGTTGGCCTCCCTCTCTGCGGTTGCTGATGCCCTCTTTGTTGGGGCTGCTAATTGGGCAAGCGTTGCCCTCCTTGCTGTTGTTGCTGGTATTCCTGGTGCGGCTGCTGTCGATATTGTCGTTGAGGTTGCTACTGGTATTGTTGCTGGGGTTGCTGCTGAACTAGATTCTGCCAGAATCCTTGGTTATTTTTTCTCTGTTCGTGAGGGCACTCTAACTTCCTGTGTCCTTCTCGTCCACATCCAAAACAAACATAACCTCCTCCTTGTCGCTGCCCGTTACCTCTACTGGTCGGTTGGTTTCTCTGATAAGGTCCCACATTTGGGCGACTGCGATTGGGCAGTTGACGCACTGGTCCACCTCGTGAGGTTCCTAGACGATCTTAAAAAATCTTTCAAAAATCAAAAAGCTCTCGCTCTAAAAGTAGAGCGGTATCCACTACCTCTGCATACGTGGGTAGGCGCATGCCGATCAAATGTCCTCGGATGGCGGGCTCCAAACCCCACTCAAAATGTCGGGCTCGAGACAGCTCGGTGGGAGCGATGGCGGTGGAATAGCGTCCTAGCTCTTAGAATCAGGTGGCATATTCAGCGATGATCATCTTACTCTATTTTAGCTCCAAAAATTGTTGAATCATGTCCTACTTCAGGACATCTGGGAGTACTTCTAGAGAAAATGCTATTCGAACTGTGCCATGGTGTTGACTTCCCTAGCGTTTCTAATGGAGTTCCACTAGTAATCTGCCTCTCCTTCAAGCTGATATGCAATTAAGGCTACCCGATCGGTCTCTCTGCGTACATCCATGGTATCAAACACTTTTTTGATCTTTTGGGGCCATCCTTCTGCCTCTTGAGGGTTAGCTCCCCCAAAGAAGGTCGGTGGTCAGAGTCTGCAGAATTCTGAAAACATGGCTATACGTCCAAGAATAGCTGGGGGAGGCGGTACAGGTGCAGGGTCCTGTGCAGGTGCTGGCTGGCGTAAGGTGTCTACGAGTTCGCGTAGAATGTCGCGGATGTCGTCGTTCTTGCCTCGCCTAGGTGGCTCGGGTTCGGGAACCTGCTCTAAACGTGGGCGTCCTCTGCCTCGGCTCATATTGATTAAAAGAAACCAATGGTTAGTTTCACCATTTAACTTTTTTTTTTATAATTGAGCTTTGTATGGTTTTATTATTAGTGTTACTATTAGTTTGATGTCTTGATATTTATAGAAAAATGACAGCAAAATGTATAAAAGAAGAATATATGAGACATAATAGAAACAGAATATAGCAGCACTATTCATTCATAAGAAGAAGAAACAGTACATAAAGTCATACAAATAGGCAGGGACATAGCAGAACATAAACTATTAAGGGGAAGGTACAACTACACCATCAAGATTAAAACTCAGCAAAAACAACCCAAAAGCCCTATCCCTAGTGTTTACCCCAAACCCGAAGAGATGCCTAATGAGTATCCTCGCTGGGGTCCTCCTCGTCTGATGCGTCGTCGTCGACGTCGGCTGGAGGAGCTGGAGGTATCGGGGCATATCAAAGTGAAGCGGGAGAGTACTCTCGGGGGTAGGTGGGGGATCGAGGGGTGTAAACAGGAGAGGAACGGCCGGTGGTGTCAAGGGAGCCCTCGGGTGAGGCTCGGGAGTAGTCTGGTAAAGCTGGTGGTGAAGCTGGTGGTGGCAACACTTGGGTGTATCTAACTGGACTACGAAGCCGAGGTGGTGGACGCACCGCTGAGCTAGAGGAGTCAACCTCCTCGTCCAATGGTCACGGGCGGAGGTTAATAGGGGCGTAGACTGTAAGATCGGCCTCCATAGCTCGAAGCCGCTCCGAGGTGCGCTCATGATGGATCATCTGGTGGGCGCGCTGGGCCTGCCGTAGGGTGTTGCCAACTCTCCTCTTCAACATTGCTTTGTACTCGTGACCGGTCATTCGCAGGTACTCCTCACTCACTCTCTTGATGTGTCGGATGGCGTCGCGCTCAACCCTCCATCGGATGTTACCCTCCATCTGGGCAAGGTCGGTGGGAAGATGCGGTTTGCCTGGAAGCGAAAGGGTCCCCAAGAGTTGCAGCTAACGTGCGAATCTGATGACGATGAAGTAGAGGGTGGGGCAGATCTACCAGAAAAAGATGATGCCATCCTACAATGAAACAAGAGAACGGTGTCAGTTTTTAGCAAACTGTTAGTTCAAAGTTTCATGTCTAGAGCGTGATAATAAGAAGGGGTCTAGCCAAGTCTAAAGGTTCAAGTCTCAAAGTCTAAGCCTACGTCAACGGTCACGTGGGTAAGGGTTGAACCTAGGCTCTAATACCAAACTATGACGCCCCGATACTCGGAGACATCTAGAGCGACAATTAACTAATAATGGTGCAGGATAGTAATAAGCGATTAATACCCACCAATGCAGAAAAATAAGAATACCATAAGATTAAGGTTACATACCCAAAATAAAGTGTATTTAACAAAAAAATATTTAAAAAAACAACACTAAGCTGATCAGCTCAAAAAGAAATCAGGTGCAGTAGACTGGTAGAGTTTCGGCTCATGGGAGCCGCGGTTCTACCTTCTCTGGCACCGGGTAGTTGGCGGGAACTTTCGTGTCCTCAAAACCTGGCATAGAATGTCGTGAGCTAAAACCCAGAAGGAACAACATAATTATACAAAAATTTCTCCAAGTATAGGTCAACACATAACAGATAAGATGCAAGAATAATTACGACAGTGAGCAATGATGAGAATAATACAACCAATTTAAATTTTCTAATCCAATTTAAACTTAAGTTATTCTAGGTTCTCCCCGCTCGGAAAAAACCATCCTAAACCCCATGATTCCTATCACGCTGGCCAAGTCTACCGAACGATAAAAGAGTGTTCCTTAAGCCGTGGGATGACTACGTAGCGGACTAAGTGTCCAACCAGGTCATCACTGACGACAAGGGCGTGGACAAGTCAACACTTCAGGCTCTCGACTCTCAGGTCAAGGTCAAACGCGGGATCGCGAAATTTAACTCTTATTATTACGCCACCTGAACCGTCTTCACCAAAATAAAATTTATAACAATGAGCATTTAGCACTAAGGGCAAAAACTATTCAAAATTAACCAAGGTATAAAGGCACAATTTCTCCAAGTGTCATTGTACCACCCTAAAGTTCAGTTTCATCTTTTTTTCATAATCTTTAAGTGATCCCCGTAAGACCCACCCAATGATGATGTGGCATGATACTATATGTTAAATTTATAATTTTCAACTTACATGGGAATTCATGCATGGGTATGATTAATTAACATGTAAGACAAAAAAATGCACTAATTAATCTAAACTCACCTCAAACTACTTAGACTAAAATATAATGTGCATAGATCTACGATTTAACCAATTTTTCATGTAGATAATTCCACCGGTAAAATCATTTAAGCATATTAAGATAATATTACACATTCTAATTATTTAATCATGCATAACACAACTTAGAAAACCCAAAACAATAGCATTAACACTAAATCAAATTTAACCGCAATTAGGAATTGTAGGGTTTAGTTACTGGTTTTAGAGTTTTTAAAATACTTAAACTTGGAAATAAAATCTAATATTTGGTAAGAACCCCATTTGGGATGTTTGGAACACTTTTTATGTGTTACACTTTTTAAAATTTTGCCTCTAAGGCCTCGGTTTTAACAAAACAAATTTATGTGACAGTGTAGAGAAAAATTTCCAAAACAGTGGCGTGAAAACTCAGTGGCTTCAAAAATAGAAAGGAGGACTTAAACTTAAAAATTCATTTTTAAAATTTTCACAGTGGTAGATCTACGAGTCTGGAAGCTCTGGAACTTGATCTTGTATTTGTTTTATTTTTCTTCAATTTATTATGAACATTTTACCAAACAGTGTCCACATTCGACACACTTTGGGAGAATTGTTGCCATTTTCTCTATATACATGCAAACGGGCTGATTCTAGTGTAGTTAGAAAGATAAGACGTTTATCTATCCAATCATATAAAAATCATACTGAAAGCTTGCTTCTACAGTAAATGGCGTAGATTCAAAGTGATCTATCCAGACAACCATTTTAACCCAATTTACTTTTCTATTTTTAGAAAAAAAAGGAAAAAGATTTGGATCTCAAGAAAATTCGTGCATGCAAATAATATATTCATGAAACTACAGTAAAAATTTTAGAAACTTTTAATGAGTCTATATCACTTTTAAAAAATAGCAAAATTTGGAATTTTGACAAAAATTCTCTCTGGACAGATTTGAGTATGAAGAAAATAAGTGTTTTCTAGGCTCCTAGACCCATGACCCTTGCATACACGGCTATATCTTTCATATATTTGGCTTATATATGAGAAATATACTATTTGCATGGATCAAAAGTAAAAGAAAATGGTAGATGATTGAGGAGAAAGAACAAAAGTTGAAAATAGGTTCAGAACCACATCTTATAGTGTTGAGCATGGATCTTGAATCTAGAGGTATTTAGCAGCTAAGAAAATCTAAGTATATAGAAAATAAATGTATAAAAATTTTGTTCATACCTTGGATATGCTTGATGGATGGTGAGAGCTTTGAAGAAAAACACCAAAGAACACAAAGAATACCAAGAACTTCTAGCTCATTTTCTTCTTTTCTCTCTCTAACTCACTCTAGGCTAACACTTAGAATTTTTGAAGACAAAAATCTGGTTTTGGGATGGTGTGGCCGAACCATAAGGGGGGTTGTTGTTTTTTAAAAGCTATTTTGTTAGTGGGAGTGTAATATGATTGTGTAAGATATGAATGTGACTCAATTCATACATTTTTTATGCATGTATGACACAAAAAAAAAAAAAAGAGGTGGAGTGTTAGGGTTGCCAAAGTGGCCGGCCAAGGGAGGGAAATTGGCTCTATTTTTAAATTTTGTTACATTTTATTGCTTTATTGTATATTTAATGATATATATGTACTACATTGTTCAAGAATTGTATTCAAAAATTAATTTAATATATATTTTTAGCTATGAATATTAAAGATTCAAATTAATATAAAAATTTTAGGTGTAGTACTTAATTTTTATATATTAGTTTAATTATAGCATTATTTAGTTGTAATAGTTGGGCTAAATTTTAATTTTTGTACGATTTTGTAACTTGGTGTATGTTTTTAATTATTTTTCTACTATTTTTAATTAAATTTGATGAATTTAAATTTTAAAACTCAATTTCATAATTTAATATTATTTTATCATTATTTAATTATTTATATGTTGTATTAAGTTTTTTTATATTAATATACAAGTTGGCTTAAAGTTATATTAGTATATTAAATTGTTACTTTTTTATTATAATATTAGGTTATTTGTAGAAATTTATACACATATATATATATATACATAATAGGCGACCCCTTTTTTTATTTAGTTATTTTATACACTAAAGTCATTTTTTACTTTTAATTATTATATATTAAAGTAACATTTTTTTTCTTGATTATTTTACTAGGTTGTAGATAAAAGTATAATAGTTTATATATAGTATATCTGCATATATATATATATATATATATATACATATTAATGTTGCTTTTGGATCATTTAATGGAGATTATGTGTTGTAGAGAATTATGATTTATTAATTAATTTATTGTGTTTGTTGTAGATATTCTCTTAAGTATGTGTGTATACTAAAACTTGTGTTGGAGTTTGGGTGAGTTTGTGTTGTGGTCAGATAATTAATTAATATAAAAAAATCATCATTATTATTATTTTTTTGTTGAGTGATCATGACGATATATGCGATTATATTATAGATATATTACCGTCGCTATTATTATATATAAAAAATGGGTCCTTACAATATATTGTAGTAAAAATGATTATGTTGAGTAGTAAAAGTAGTCACCTTCAGTGGTCAGAATTATATTAGTACTTGTTTTCCATAAGGACTTTTGTTTAATGGGAAGAATAATAACATTAGGTAGTAAGAATGGTTATGCCGTATGGTAATAATAGTCACATGAAGTGATAAGAATTATATTTGTACTTACTTTTCATATTGGATCTTTGTTTTAATGGTAGGCATGATCACATTGAATAGCAAAAATAGTTATGTCAAGCAGTAAGTGTATTTACATAGTAGTAAGAATTATACTTGTACTTGTTTTTCTTTATGGACCTTTGTTTTAATGGTAAGAATGATCACGTTGAGTAGTAAAATTGGTTATGTCGTGTAATAAGAGTAGCCACATGAAGTGATAAAATTATACTTGTGCTTGTACCTTTGTTTTGATGGTATGAATGATCATATTTGATAGTAAGAATGATTATGTCATGCAGCAAGAGTGGTCACATGCAGTGATAAGTGGGATGAATGATTACAAAGAGTAGTAAGAATTGTTATGTCAAGCAGTGAGAATAATCACAAGCAGTAGTAAGAATTATACTTGTGCTTACTTTTTCATAATAGACTTTTATTTTAATGGTAAATTATTACATTAGGTAGTAAGAATGATTATGCTGAGTAGTATGAGTAGCCCACTTGCGCTTTTAGCTTAGGTTTCTTAGTTAGGAACTTGCCTTTTAGTTAGGACTTGTCCTGTTTGGTTTGGTAAAGGGTCAACCGGCCCAGGAGACACAAGTGGAAGCTGGCTTGGTGCCCTATTCGGTTAAAGGTTTCATACTATCAAACGTATCCGACTTTCTATCAAACAGCTTTTTGCTCTATGTTTCTAAATACTGAGAATACCCTTCTTTCTTGTCAAAATTTCATGTTGCATATAGTGGTAAGAATTATATACTTGTGTTTACTTTTTATAATGGACATTTATTTTAATAGTAAGAATAATGATATTGAATAGCAAGAGTGGTCATATGTAGTGGTAAGAATAGTCAGGTGTAGTGATAGAAGTAGTGATATTGAGTAGTAGGAGTGGTCACATGTAGTGGTAAGAGTGGTCATATGTTTGCTTTCGGTTTTATGTTCTGCTCTAAATGATCCCCGTGAGTGAGCTTATAAGAATGTTTTTTTTTCGATGAACCGACCGACCAATTACAAACAACAAACAAAATGAAAATAATTTTTTTTTATAATTTTCATTATACATTTTGTTTTTATTTTCATTTTGTTTTATTTAGGGCTATACAGAATCGAACCGTAGACCTTCTCGGTAAAACAGATCAAACTAATTATTATCAAAATGATCCGAACTGTTTCAAAGACCTAACATGCACGTTTTTTTTTGCATTGTGGTAAGAATAGTCAGGTGTAGTGATAGAAATAGTGATATTGAGTAGCATGAGTGGTCACATGTAGTGGTAAGAGTGGTCATATGTAGTGGTAAGAATAGTCAGGTGTAGTGATAGAAATAGTGATATTGAGTAGTATAAGTGGTCACATGTAGTGGTAAGAGTGTTTACATGTAATGATAAAAGTAGTAATATATAGTGATAAAAGTAGTGATATTGAATAGTAAGAGTGATCACATATAGTGATAAAAATAATTATATATTGTGGTAAGAGTTGTCATATGTAGTGGTAAGAGTGTTCGTAATTTTTATACAGCTTATTTTTGATGGAAAAATAAAAAATCACCTCGTAATATGTAAAAATTACCTAATTTTTGATTTATTAATATATATTATAATCGATTGCTTAAATTGATTTGATTTTTCATCCAATGGCTAGAATTGATGGGGGAATCATGCTCCTACCACTAAGAGCATCACATAATCGTCCAACGACAACCACCACCTCTCCGCCCAAATCCTTGTGTTTCCTCCACCAGATCGTAGTCTCCAAGCCGCCTTCGCCTCCTACGCCGCCGTCGTAGTTGGACGGTCTCTTCGTTTCGCTGGCAAAACTTGTCGGAGGTCGGCACACGCGGCGACGCTGAGTCTCAGAGTCTGGAGCTTCCTTGCTTTCGCCCCAACAACATCTTGTTGCGATCGGGCGGTTGAAGTTTGATGTCAACATCGGGAATTTCACGTTCTTGTTACGGTCCTTTATTTGCAAAACCGACGATGAGGTTGAACGTGATACTGAGAAAAATCAGCTCTTTGATTGGCTTCATGGGCTGTCGATCGATCGATCGAGTCCCGTTGCTCCTTGTGCAATACTTGAGTGGGGTGATCACGCATTCAAAGAGACGAGGGAAGCTAATTCTTGAAGGAGAAAAGCTTTTCCGTATTGAAGAATCTGTGGGATTCGTCGCCGAACTATGGCTTCCATTTTCAGGTCACGTGATGGAGAGGGGGAAAAGCTTTTTGCTGTGTTCACAAGTGTTGGTGTTTTTGAAGATGATGGAGATGGCGTTTCTGCAAAAGCTGTGACGACGATTTTGACCAACCATGGGGACGGACATGTGGAAGCTGTCTCCCAAATCTGAACCTTGGAAGGAGAAAACGAGGTAATTATTTACTACCTGGGCCTATTTATTTGAGATCAGATATTCATGTGTTCTTTTTTTTTTGACATTTCTGGAGACATTGAAGGATGCCATTGATTCTTCCGTAGCACATGTTATTTGTGTGAACTGGGACTTTTTTTTTTTAGTTTGATGGATGCATTTACTTGTTTGGATTGGGTGATTTCGAAAGAAAAGAAAAGAAATGATTATCTTATATCTTAAAATTATTTTTATGAATCCCTCCAAAAGTAAAGAGATTTGGAGGGAAAAGTAACCTCTCTTATGTAAACAAACCAAACAAAATCCATTTTTTCCTTTTCTCTTATTTTGATAGTTTCTTTTTCATCTCTCTTGGGTTCCCAAACGGGTTGTATTAAGACGAGCAGAAGTGATGGTAGCTTTAGTGCAACGAGTATGATATGATTGTTGGAAAATTAAGAGTGTTTCATGTGAATTGTATTGTTGTGCAGCGGACACATATCATTGGTTTCAATCCACACAAAACAATAGAGAATATAAACAATAACAAGAATACAAGAATATACGTAGTTCGGCGAGGTGTCTACGCCCATGGGCGGGGAGAAAGAATCTACTATAATCAATAAGGATTACAAGAACTCTCTTAATCTTTGACCTCAATCCGAGCCTCTCTTTTACACTCATTGGTCTCTTTTTGAGTCTCTATATTGTATCAATCTTAACCTTAAACGAAACATAAGTCCGTATTTATAAGATTTCACCAAAAACCTTAAAAAACACTTATGGTGCATTGTAGTGGCGTTCAAGCACTCAACGAGCGCGTATTAGCGTCATATACTACTGTTCCTTGAACGTCGTGTTAGTGCTCAACTAGCGCTTGGTTCTGTCCTCCCGATGCTCAAGTGCCTAGCTAGCATCCTGCTAGCGCTAATTAGCGCCAGCTTGCGCCGACTTCTGGTTTTTGGGAAATTTAAGACAAGTTCAATAATCTTCACCTTGGCTTAAATTTCTCAACCATCTTAAAGAATGTTAATCACCTCGATCTGCACTTCTTTTACAAGTATGGGTACTCCACCCTATCTGATAATCCATAGGAATCAACATGGACCAAGTCCAAACTACGCTTGAACTTGGATTCTTTTGCAATCAATAGCTTTCTTGTCCTTGGACAATTTTACCAATTCCTAAGTCTTAGTCTTCTGTGGTGACTTCACATTTTCTGACATAGCTATTTGTCACTAATCTCTATCTGAGTCGCTTGTAGCTTTTTTGTAAGACAAAGGATCTCCATTACTTATTGTTAAGGCAAAACTGACCGTATCCTCAAAGCCATATCTGACCAGTGCTTTGTGAGTCTGCTTCTCTCTGCCTTTAGCAGCTGTATAGGATTTTTCGTGTCCCTGCTACTGCTGTTGCTTCTGCTTTGAACCACCATCAGCCGATTTACTGGGTGAATAATTCTTGTCGCGCTCCACCTCGACTGTTGCTTTCTTCTTATGAAGCTCTAACATACTATACTTGTTGATCTGACCAAGCCGCATATGCCAGAGTTTTGTGTCGTCCGTGCTAGACTTCGCCTGTGTAGTAGTGGTAATTCCACCTACCATTATGTTCCTTACTAGCCTGTACAAATTCCTAACTTTATGCCCTTTCATGATCACCATAGCTTCTTTGCTAATTTTCATTTATCCACCTTTTACTGTGTACCTACAACTCAAAGAATTCAATGTTCCTAAAGAAATCAAATTTTTCTTCAGGCCTCGAACATGTCTGACATTCACCAAAATCCTCATAACTCCATCAAACATCTTGATTTTCACTGTACCAATTCTAATGGCTTTGCAAGCTGCATCATTTTTCATTAGAACATTACCACCGTTACAAGGTTTATACGTATCAAATCACTCTTTTGTTGGACACATATGGTAAGAGCACCCTGAATCCAATATCCATGATTTAGACAAAAAATTACAATTGGGAGATACTGAAAATAAATTTGCGTCTACCTCACTGTCTGATATCTCAAAGGCGCCTTTTCTTTCTTCTTCTCTTCCATATGCTTCTTTAGTTATTGGCACTGGTTCTTGTAATAATCAGTTTTGTGGCAGCAGAAGCACTCCACATCCTTCTTTACACGCGACTTAGACTAAGACCTTCCTCTGTTGGAACCCTGCTCATTTGACTTACTTCTTTCCCAGCTTGACTCAAACTTGGTCACAACCAATCCCTCAACATTTGTTTCATGATCTCTCTTCATCTTTTCATGTGACAAGAGAGTACCATTCACCTCTTCTAATTCTAGTGTTTCTTTTCGTACATCAACGTCGTCACAAGATGATCATAAGATGTCAGAAGCGATGCTAACAGGAGTATCACCTTATCCTCATCATCAATCTCACACGAAACCCTGATAGTTGTGCGATAAGCATATTGAAAACAAGTTTGTACCTTCCCTCATTTGCAGTCTATACAACTGTTTTCTTCACATACAACTTGTTTACCATAACCCACTAAGGTAGTCTAGCGGTTTAAGGTCGTTACTGGGACTAGCCGTAAATTCGGAGGTCTTGTGTTCGACTCCCCCTAGTAGCTCTGACTAAACTGATACCTGTGGTTTATGGGTGATTGTAGGTATCCGAAGGTTTATTCTTTAGGGGTGGGTCTAAAGGGCTCTCTTTGCCTTGAGGTGGTTCTTCTGTTATAAAAAAAAAAAAAAAACTTGTTTGTCAAATTCTTCTTCATGTAGGGACTTTTTAGCTTTTGCCAGATCTCTTCTGCCGTCTCTACATTGATCACGTTGTGAATAATCTCGTCTCCCATATTCAACCTAATAGAACTTGCAACACTAGTATAAGTTCCACCCAATCGTCGTCGGTCATGTTCTCTGACTTCTTTGCCTTGCCGCGTAACGCCTTGGAGACCCTTTGTTGGATCGACAAATCCTTCATACGCCGCTGACACAGGGAGAAGTTACTCTTGCCGATAAACTTCTCGACTTCATATTTCATGTTTAGCGTCTCTATCGAAATCGAGTGATTAAGCCTTAACCCAAAACTCTTATATCATGTATTTAGCAGACACACACCGTTGGTTTCAATCTTAACAAAGTAATAGAGAATACGAATAATAACAAGAACATAAGAATATGCGTTGTTCGGCGAGTTGCCTACGTCTATGGGCGGAGAGAAATAATCCACTATAATCAATAAGGATTACAAGAACTCTCTCAATATCTGGCCTCTATCTGAGCCTCTCTTTTACACTCCATGGTCTCTTTCTGAGTCTCTATATTGTATCAACATTAACCCTAAACAAACATAGGGTCCATATATATAAACCTTCACCAAAAACCCTAGAAAACATTTTTAGTACGTCGCGGCGGCGCTCAAGCGCTCAACAAGTGCGTACTAGCGCCATACAATGCTGCTCCCTGAACGTCGCGGCATTTGAGCGCCTTGTTAGTGCCACGCTAGCGCTAAGTTCTGTCCTCTCGGCGCTCGAGCGCCTAGTTAGCACTCTGCTAGTGCCGACTTCTAGAGTCTCGGCGCTCGAGTGCCTAGCTAGCACCCCAGTTAGCGTCGGTTTCTGCTTTACAGACACATTAACAAAACTGTGTGAATTAACCAAAATTGAAATTGATTTAATTAAACAGAGACATATATGTATTAATTAAGGGTTACACCAATTAACAGACACATGACTTGTATTGATTACTGTTAAGTTACCAATTGTCCTAAAAGTTTAAGCTGTTAGGAAATGAGCCCAACAATATATATCAAATTATCCAACACTTCCCCTTACGTGTGACCCTGGCTCGCACGTGAATAGGTGAACAAACTAACCAGGTGCATTAACATACAGAGTGCACAATAGCAAATATAACATGGAAACACATTACGAGACTTGAACCCAAGACCTCATGGAGATAGAGCTCTGATACCATGTTAAGTCACCAATTATTCCAAAAGCTTAAGCTGTTAGGAAATGGGCCCAACAATGTATATGATGCTATCCAACATTTACCCATAAACTGTGTGAATTGCACACAAATTACATTAGAAAACTGTATAAATATACTGAAATAGAACTTACAAACACTAGCGAACAATATGGATTTTGAGAAGGAAGATGATAAAGGCTAGTGTTTATTATTATGTCTACCTTGCAAAGGTGCTTGCGATCTTCTTGGATGCGTGTACCTAGCTTCTTTGTATGTCTTTATTTTTGGTTAATATACACTTAATTACCCAAAAACAGAAAGAAGAGTAAGAGGTGAACGAAGAGAGAAGAGAACTAGTATTCTCTCCCTCACACCTATTTTTTTTAAAAATATGCCAAGGACAAAAATACCCTTGGGTAACATAACAAATAACTGAACACTTCTCTTCAAGTTGGTGTAAAGATGTTTATCGTGGTCAACTTGAATACATTGGGGTGAAAAATCTTAAATAAATATGTACTGATCCCTAGATCTCACAAAAAGCATACAAATTAAACTCTTGCTCAATTTCTCCTAGAGAAAATGTTCGTCGGATTCTATATGTTTTGTTTTATTATGTTACACTCGGTTATGAGCAATATTAATAGCATCTTTATTGTCACAATTCTGCTTCATTGGTTTATCATCGTAAGTTTTCAAATCTCTCAACAAGACTTGGAGTAACAAAATCTCACAAATTTCATGTGCCAGAGCCTTATATTCAGCTTCAACACTAGATCTATTGAACCAGTTCAGTTTGCATTAGTAAATGCTTCTAATCTCAAATGAATATGATGGAAGAACAATATTCCTTTCTCTAGAGTTGACTTGAGGTACTTCAAAGTACAATAAACTATATTAAGATGGGCAGTCGAGGATCATGTACACTGGTTAATAACTCCCACGACATATGCAATATCTACTCTGGTGTGCTAAATATATTAGTTTGCCCAAAAGTATCTAGTACCTCTCCTTAGTACGTCAAGTAAACCCGATTTTTTGGTAAAAAAGTACAATAACCAGAAGTAGACCACATATCATCCATTGAACTAGTCCAGTTTGCATCAATAAATGCTTCTAATCTCAAATGAATATGATGGAAGAACAATATTCCTTTCTCTAGAGTTGATTTGAGATACTTCAAAGTACAAACTATATCAAGATAGGCAATTGAGGATCATGTACACACTGGTTAATAACTCCCACAATATATGCAATATCTACTCTGGTGTGATAAATATATTAGTCTGCCCAAAAGTATCTGGTACCTTTTCTTATCTACTGTCGTTCCAACATCACCACTAAGATGATGATTAGCCTCGATGGGCAAGTATGTAGGCCTACAACCCAACATACCTATCTCTATAAAATAAAGAATATATTTCCTTGGAGAGATAAAGATGCCCTTATAGATCTGGTAACTTCAATCCCGAGAAAGTACTTCTCAACGATCACAAATAATCTCGAATTTCTTAGCCAAACGAATTTTAAGACTATATATCTCCTCCATATCATTGTCAGTCATTACTATGCTATCTACATATGTTTAGTTATCTTGTCATTACCTCTCTTGATAAAGGTAGTATGGTCTGCATAACTTTGTCTTCTATTCAAATCTCAACATAGCCTTAAGAATCTATTAAACTCGCCTCTAGGTGATTGCCTTAAACCGTATAGTCTTTTTCAATCTACACGCCTTCCCTTCAGTAGCATCAAATGTAAAAACTGGTGGAATGTCCATGTACACCCTTTCTAAATCACCAGGAGGAATTGCATTCTTCACATCTAAGTTTCGCCTTATATCTCTGAACTATTCCATCAATTTTTGGTTCTACCATGAACACCCATTTAGAACCCACTGGTTTCTTTCCATAAAGAGATGCTAGCTCTTAGTTGCCATTCTTTTTTAAAATTTCCATATTCTCTGCCATAGCTTCTTTCTTAAAATTTGTGATTGGTTCTTTCCACCCATGTTTAATAGATATATAAGATAGAGAAGAAACGAAAGCAGATAAAAAGTCATATAAAACAAACTGTGAGATATGATATCGAGTACACTTCCTAACTCCTTTTCTATGAGCAATAAGAAGATTATAACTCATCAGCGTTAGGATTATCAAGAAGAACAACATGAGATTCAAATGAACTGGCAGAAGGGTCTGAAACTAGAGTTGGTGATAATGATCGGTTACGTAGCACACAAGTAGTCTAATCCTTTTGACGTCGATAATAATGTTTTAGATTAGTCCTATCCAATCGTTCACCAATGTCTAGTTTTTCTATCTGAATAGAGTTTGGTTCCTCTCCTATAACCAACTCTTTCCTTTTCCCTTCCATAGTTTTAAATGTCGACTATTACGTATCGTATCGGCTAGTACTTATCGGAATTTTGGGCCTTCAATACCGGTATTTAACATGTGTATTGGTGGATACTGTCCGATATCGGCCAATACATAATTTTATCACCAATACTGATAACGGTACCGATAACATGATTTAGAACCTTGTCCCCTTCATTGTAACACGAGAAAGGAAAGAGAGACCACAACTCTTGATTATGAGATGTCTACATCTCTTCCTCACCGTGATGCTCACCCAAAAGAGAGTTAATTGATAAGGAAAAAAATATTCATTTTTTCAAAACGTGACATCTGTCCCAACAGAAACTTTACAAGTGCATGGATCATAAAATTAACTCTAGGGGAGTCTTAAACTTATTACGATTAATGAAATAAGCTGCCGTAAGAATTGGACATTGGAAATTGATATTCGAAAGTGAATGTTTTGATAGAAAATTTGATTTCTTAAAGCAAAGATTTATTAGTTTTTATGTAAGGGCGTAACTCAACAAGAAATTTCCTTTCCAATTTCTAATGAATCAAGATAACCCTTTGTTCCATTATAAATAGTGATTATGTGTTCTTCCCTTGTAAGAGGAGCTGATAGGGATTGTTTGAGCGATTCATGAAATCGTTGACTTCTTGCCAATTGATTTCTTTATCGAGATCGGAAGAGAATTGTGCAAAGACTTCTAATTTTGTATATTGTGCTAGTTCCAATTTTAATTTACTTCATAGTAAACAAGAAAGTATTGTAAACACCCCAATTTGACTAGTCATAAGTCTTAGGTGGTTGTGCACCCCCAACGATGAAAAGCTGTATGTAAGATATCGAACCAAGACAACCAAAGGATCATAATCACTGGAAGGTTAAAAAACATCTCCTTATACGATTCCTTACACGCGAGAGGCTCCAAAGGTAAAATGACCAAAACACCCCAAGCAAATTTAACCATTCTCATCCAAAGAATAACCCAAAAAAATTCATTATTTCTCCTGAATTTATCAAAGCAATGCATTTAAACCAACGAGCAAGTTTCAAACCCAGAAATTGCAGAAACCAGCACCAAACCTGCAGCCGCAGGTTCACGAACGCGCGGCCGCATTGGGTTTTTCTTTTGAACTTCAGATGATTTCTTGCCTACTTTGGGATGTAGGGCCTCCAAAATTGGTTTAAACACAGTTAAAAATAATTCTGAAGATATGCCTTGGCACCTAAGCCTTAGAGCTCTTTAAATGGGACCCTTGGGGTAGCGTTAGGAGATCACATACACTCTTAGATCCTCCCGAGCTACCAACATTTTTTTGGACAATGAGCGAGCAGTCTCTCCCTCACTCTCTTACATCTCTACTCAAGTTTCCAGCAAGCTCAAAGTTACTTATGATCTGAGGTCGTCTTGTCTTGAGCAAGGCAAAAGGATTTGAGCATCTCAAGCTTGAGGGGGTGTTCGTTTAGGAAAGGCTCTTATTTTTGCGGTTTTCACCTTTGTCTCCGTGATTTTTCCAGGTAAAATACGTTACGCTGCCTTTTCTTATTCTTTGAAATATCTCTCTTTTTTTGGTTTTTTTTTGTTTTTGTATTTTTAAACGTAGCTTGCCTATAAAAATGCTTTTATCTTTGTCCCTACGTCGTTTGATGCACTTAAGAGCATGCTACGATCATCAAAATCATATTTTGGCCTCTTACATGGCTGCTGAATTTTTCTGTTTTTGGTTTAGTTTTAGGTTGATTCCATGCTTCTTGCATTATTCGTACTTTTTTTAGTCATAGGTCTTTGCATATACGTCATTTTTGCATGTGTTTCATAGACTGAGAGATAGGATGGGGAGTACACATCGGAACTCCTTTTCTAAAAGCAATAGGTTCAAAATTATTTGGAATCTGGACTATCAAGACCAACAGCAGGAGATTCATTATTGGATGAGGTAGCATAAGAGTCTGAAACTGCGGATTGTGATAACGATTGGTGAGATGGAGCACAAGTAGTCTGATCCTTTTGAATTGAGAGTAAGTCTATAGATTAGTCATGTCCAATTGTCCACAATAGCCTGTTCTACTCTTTGAATAGGCTCTGGTTTCTCTCATAGAACAAATACGTTCTACTTCCCTTTACTGTAACAAGAGAAAGGAAAGAGAGACCACAACTCTGGATTGGAAGATCTTAACATCTCTTCCTCACTATGATTCTCTCTATGAAGAGATGGACTTAATAAGGAAAAAATACTACTCAGTTTTCCAATAAGTAACATCTGTAGTAGCAAATATTTTGCGGGTGCAATGATCATAGGTTTTATAGCCCTTCTATGTAGTTGGATAGCTAATGAAAACGCATTTAAACGCTTTGGTATCCAACTTCCCATGGGAATTTCTAGCAGCATGGACAAAACACAAACTCCTAAAAATCTTGGTTGGAAGAGAAGAAACTCTAAAACTATCAACGAGAAGCTCTAGGGGAGGGTTAAATTTCTGAACACTAGACGCATACGGTTAATGAGATAACTCGCAGTAAAAACATTCACACTCAAAATGTTTTGTCCATGCTGCCAAACAAGAGAGTACTTGCTACCCAACAAAATGACGATTCTTGCATTCAACCATTCCATCCAGTTATTATGTATCAACATACCTTGTCTCATGCATAACACCAGATCATCAAGGCGGGCACTAAAAGCTCTATTTATGTATTTAGTCTCATTATCACTGCAAAGGATCTTGATTTTGGTGTCAAACTTGGTACTCGCTATCTTATGGAAAGATTTGAAAAAGAAAAAACTTTAGTTTTAATGCAAAGTAAATAAAATCAAGTGACATGAGGATAGCAATTAATAAAAGTAAAAAACTATCTTGAAAAGGAGGTCATAAGGGAAGGATCCCACACATCAAAATGGATATCGTCAAAGAAAATTAACTTTTTTTAATTATTAATTGGAATATAGAAAGAGTGTTTTCGTTTTGGAAGTTCACATGTTCCACAAATAAAACTAGTCGTAGGCTTAAACTAAGTTGGGAAAAAGCTTTTTTAAAATGCCAAAAGATGAATAACCTAATTGCCGGTGCCATTGATGTAAGCAAATGAAGAGCAGTATTTGCTTGAAAGCATGACCTAATGACAAAATAAAATGGAGAAAGGAGTTGTAGACTTCTGAATATACGGACCACCGTTACCTCTACCATTGTTAATCGTTCTCCTTGTAGCCAATTCCTAGAATGCACAATCTGTGGAAAAAAATGTCCCCAAGCAATTTCAAAAATTATTGAGACTAGTAATAGAAAGAGGGTTAGCAGAAAATTATGGAACATGAAGACCATAAGAAAGAAATGGTGGGGAAGTAATGAATGGAACATTCTCTGAAGACAGGAGATGAAGACCCAATTTCTCTTAAGACTGGAGATAAAGATCCATCAGTTACTTTTACCTTATCCTTTCCAGACCATATAGATTAAGAATCGAGAAGAGATGAACGTGTCATATGATTAGTATCACGAAAGTCTATGATCCAAGGAATAGAAGAAGAGGATGCACTAAGTGCACTTGCTAGTAGAGTTCAAATATTAGCCGTATCAGTCAATACGTAATGGTTTTTAATAGTATCGATTTGGTTATATAACAAAATATCGGTTATATTAAAAATTCATAGGTGTATTAGCTGATGCATTCAATATGTATCGCATATTAGTTTGGTATATGGCTGTTACGGGCAACGTTACCTGACAACAACTTGCTTGAAGACAAAAATGTTATCAAGCACTTTTTCTCTTTCATTCTAGACCCTTTAACATGATATTTGTTTTGTTTTTGTTGATTTTTAATGTCCATTGTTGTGAATTTGAATCTTTGAATCGGTAAATATTAACTCTTGTTTGCTTTATTAGTATGAGTTATTTACTATGTTAACATATTTAATGTCCTAAATAGTGATATTCTATTACTAAACAAGCATAACAATGGTGTACCAAGTATAAAAATACGCTGATTAACATAGAAAATAACTTAATAGTAAGTTCTCATGCAGATCCCTTCACTTTAGTTAATTGGTCCTCTTGGGTGAGAGAGTCCCATTGACCCTTATTCTCTCGATGTTTCTCTCTCTTTACTATTATTATTATTTTATTTTATTTTATTTTTTTGGGGGGGGGTGGGACATTGTAGTATTGCTAATCTCTTTTTTTTTTTTCTTTGTGCCTTTATAAACTTATTTATTTTTATTTTTGAACTGAGTCATTTGATACCATAACAGGTTTTGATTCTTTGAACAGGCTATGTGTGGAGTGGTAAAAGTGAAACACATAGCAAACACATGAGTGCGGTTGAATAAGCCTCCCTTAGAGATGAGGTACATGAATTGCAGCAATGACAGCATGCAAAGGACTATGAAGGTGGTTTTGAGGAGACTATTTTCATCTGGAATCTCGTACCTCTATCTCATGTTCCTTTTAGCTTTCCATATTTGAAAGATACAATGATGCACTAAGTTCTATTCACATCAACCATGAAGCTGCTCATTGCTTGATTGCAACATCACTCTTCTTCACCTGCTCAAGCGCATTCCGTTTGGGCCATGGAGCATTTTGCAAGAGCAATAGTGAATACTGACAAAAGCATCCACACCAAACATTGCAAGTTTTCATGGTAAACTCAATTGTGATCCTTATAATGATTATTGCATTACCGGAAACATTTGTAAGTTGGAATGAAATGTCAAAGGAAAAAGAAAGTTCATTTGTTGGTACTGAACTTGAGGGTCATGCGCAGGGTTCTAAATAACGGCCGTTACGTAACGGATCGGCCGTTACGTAACGGAATTTTGAAGCCCCGATCCCGTTACGCTTGAGAAAATCGGTTGCAAAGAAAATCGACAGTGTAACGCCCGTTACTCCCGTTACGTAACGGGTAACGGTACTGTATCGGCCTGTAACGGTCGTTACAGGCGATACGGGCCCCAACATAACGACAACTGAGAGAGAAGGAGCTCACCTTTTTTCCTTTTTCATTTGTTGTCTTAGAAGCTTTTTCTGCTTTCCCGAACATTTTCCTCTTCCAAACTTCTTTCGTGACTGCCGAAATCATCATTTTGCTCTGCGAATCGCCGAATCTAGGGTTCTGCCGAAATCATCTTGCTCTGCGAATCTAGGGTTCTAGCACCGAGCTTCCAGCGTCGCCGACATCAATGCCGATCAAATCAGGGCTTCCAACGTCGCTGGTCGTGCTGGAAAAGAAGTCGAGGTCGAAGTGGAAGTGGAAGTGGAAGTGAAGACTGGAGTGCACTGGAGATTGGAGAAGAAGTGGACGACCGACGACGCACGGATTGGAGAAGTCGTGGGTGAGACTTGGGTTTCGGTAAGTTTTATATTATTTTAATTGGTATTTAGATTTTAATGATAATTTTTATTTATATTTTTATCTTATTTTTTTAATAATTTTTTTAATTTATCATCTTATAATTTTTATTATTATTATTATTATTATTATTATACATAATATTTAAATTATGTATATACATTACCTCATTTATATTATATAAAGTAAAAGTAATATA
>JAOTRH010003868.1:0-24030 GCA_034768845.1 Heliamphora exappendiculata
CCCCCCTTCAAAAATCTAAAGAGAAGGCAGAGGTTTCAACGATTTCAAAAGCTAAAGAGATGAAAATATTCAACAAAATATCTAAGGCCTGATATTTATAGGCTCAGTGAAAATATTTTATTTATTTATTTATTTTTTGAAATTTACACCACAATGCCCAACGGTTCCGGGATCCAATCCCACATGTATTTCTAAAGCCGAACATGCATAAAAAAACATATAAATATGCTATCACGAAAATGAATAGCAATGCGTCGAAAAAAATCGCAAAACATGGGTCAAGGTCTCACAACTCTACCCTTCTTAAAGGAACTTTATTCCCAAAATTTAACACAAGGTCAAAAGAAAATAACTCTGTCGATCACAATCGACACCGGTTTGAGAGGTGGTCAGCCAAACAATTCCTAAGATATGGTAAAACGTGGTCATATACTCTAAATAACGGCTAACTATACCTCAAAGACACAGGATATAAAATCGTCCTAACCTCACATGCTCACCAATCGATGTCCATACACCCAACACACAATCCCTTTGGCCTAAACCACGGCCACAGCCTCGACTGCGACCTTGTCCTCTCCGCACATACATCACGCCTATATGAAAGGAAGACGAAACATAAGATGCAGCACATCACACTAACATAAACATTAACCACATTGTCATGCTAGCACTAAGCCACATATGTTCATGTCAAATAAATTCCACATACCGAGGAGAACAGACAAGAGAGACTCGTCAATTTGGATAATCTACTTAGATTTCTTACCAGAAAATACGTCGGTTAAATGCATTTCTAATTCAATTTCCAAGCTTGTTAATCTAAATGTCCGAAGGCAAGACTAATCAATCATAAGGTTCAACCCCTATGCTCACACATACACAACATTCACAGACTCCACACGCTAACACATTCATGTCATTAAAACATCTAAACACATGCAATCAAGCCCACACAACAAGCACACGCAATCAACCTTACAAGGTGATGCACCCTCTTTCCACGGCTCTTAGGTATTTGAACCCAGAGTTTTGATACCATCCTGTCATGCCCCGACACCCGGGTCACGTGAAACACCCCCAAATAACCATTTTGATAGCCAAAAACATTTATAAAAAAGCCATTATCGAGGGTTTATTTGGAACAAAAAAGAAGCTCAACAGAGCATAAGTCAAAAATCCTTCCTCGAGGCATGATTTTTTTTTGAAGGGATAAAAAAATGCATTACAACCGAAAGAAAAACACCCAACCCAATGTTTCACTCACAAGATAAAAACATGCATACATTAAATATAACACCCACAAGCTTACAACATAAGGTCCAGAACCAAAGCATGTAAAACAGCACATGATCTAAGTGAAACAAAAAGAGAAGACTACAGATCTTTTGTCCCAACTGGCTCCTCCAAATCTACCTGTGTGACCGGCACCTGAAAAATATTTCAAATCCCACACCATGAGCCAAAACTCAGTATAAACTATACGAACATGAAATAAAAGCTAAACATTTTAGAAAACCAATGTGTAGTTTTTGACTCTCTTTCAAGCCTTAAAATAATTTTTTCGTAATCAAATGAGATGCAAATGATAAGAAACTTTTCGACATACACTAGCTTCGAAAACGGTTTGAAAACGATTTTATATCATGACTCACACGAGCCTTGAAAATAGTTTAAAAATAATTTTATATAACGACTCACACAAGCCTTAAAAATAGTTTCAAAACTATTTTATATCACAACACACATGAGCCTCGAAAATAGTTTGATATATATATATATATATATATATATATATATATATATATGTAGTATACTTCACATGCAACCATCGCCTCTCACGAGCCCCACATGCAACACAGATGTATAGATCGCCTCTCACGAGCCCCAAAAATAGTTCTATAAAATACACGATGATTCATATGCAACACGTGCAACCCACATAACGCAACGCATGCAACTCTTACCACGCAACACATGCCATCCACCCAATACAACACATGCATCTTCTCGGGTTTTCACCGAAGGACCAATGTACGCCCCAACTAATGCATTGTTAATTAGAGTTAATATAAATCAGACCACTATCCATTCATCGTTAACCAGAGTTAACGTACGCAACACACGCAACACATGCATCTTCATGGGTTTTCACCATAGGACTAATATACGCCCCTCATAATGCATTGTTAACTAGAGTTAACATATGTCAGACCACTTTCCATTCATCGTTAACTAGAGTTAATGTTTACCACCCACGTAACCCATGCAACACACGCAACACATGTATCTTCACGGGTTTTCACCATAGGACCAATATACGTCCCTCATTATGCATCTTCACGGGTTTTCACCTAGGACCATATATGCCCCTCATTATGCATCTTTAAAACCAGAGTTTTAACGCACAAAAACATGCACAGAAAACCACGTTTTACAAAATCACGTCACATGCTACACACGTGACCCACGTAATACATGCAAAAATAAAATCAGAGTTTTAATGCATAAAATCACGTACAAACACTACGTTACACATAACGACATCCCAAGCCACATAACTCGACATCCACTAACCCAGACGACCAACAAACAATCTAAACAAAACTCAACCCCGAAGGTTGGCTTCAAACCTCAAAAAACTCAATTTTCATAAACGTTTTCCCAAAACACTATCTTTTTTCAAAACTCACTTTTTAGAAAAGGAACCACAGACCCAAACACGTCACGCATACACAATGCAAAATACCATGCACACAACCATGCATCCACACCTCGCACCTAACCAATCCACGTCATCCCCGGAGAATGACAATAAAACACAAACAAACCCCCAAGGCCACTACATAACCCACCAAAACAACCAAACAACCCCAACAAAACCTCAGTCAATTGAACCTCATAATTCAGTCGACTGAAAACCTACTGGAAGAAAAAAATAAAAAAAAATCCAACATAGGTCAGTCGATTGGATCATCACCCCCAGTCGACTGGATCATCACACTGTCAACTCAGTATACTGATCACCCACTTCAGTCAACTGGACCACGGTAGAAACAAACCCTAGTTACGGGAACAACCTCTCAAACTTGGAATCGAAGCAACCAAACTTCCTTTCGATACCCTCGGACATACCCAAACGCAAAACAACAAAGAAACACCGAAAGAAACACCTCAAAAATCCATTTTTTCTAGCAAAAAATAATCGAAAATGATTTGGAATCAAAATCCAACTTTTCGAAACGTATACCAATTTTTTATGCATTTTAAAGAGATAAAAACACATACGATTACATGTAGCACCCTTTTAAAACATGAAAGTTTTGGATCTTATCTCGTTGAGTTAAAAACTCGACATCTCAAAAAACGAACCTCATCGAAACGAGATTCCATCTGGATGAACACGTAGCCCTTAGTGCCGATAGCAAGGATTAGCTATTAGATCGTCAAAAATTAAGCCCCAAACCCCCTGAAATCTAGAGAGAAGGTAGAGATTTCAAAGGTTCCAAAAGCTAGAGAGGTGAAAATATTCAACAAAATATCTAAGGGCTGATATTTATAGGATCGTTAAATTTAATTTTTTTAAAATTCGCACCACAACGCACAATGGACCCGGGATCCAACCCCACATGCATTTTTAAATCTGAACATGCATAAAAATACATATAAACGTGCTATCATGAAAACGAATAACAACGCGTTAAAAAATATCGCAAAAAGAAAACGGGTCAAGGTCTCACAGTCTGGGCCTCCAAGTATGTCTCTATATTTTTTTCTGCTTGGAATTGCCTCCTATATATAGGCAAGGTGAGCAACACATACCTCTTCTGGGATACTGTCACCTGTCCAAAAAGGGGTACTAGTGACGATCGCTACCTTTATGGTGGTTAAAAAGACAGTCGTGACTTTTAAAAGTCATGGCCTGGATGATGAAGCAATGGTCGTGTCAAAGAAAGTCACGGCTTTGTTTAGGATTTTCAAAAAAAGTTACGGCCATGAGAGTAAAGACACGGCCTGTTATAGGATTTTCAAAAAGGTGGCAGCCGTGTGGATGGGAATGTCACGGCTTGAAGGTTTTGTAGGATTTTTGGGTTTTAAGCTATATTCGTGATTTTGCTTACTTTGGGGTATCTTTGAGCATGATTCTCATACTTTCGTCATTGGGACGTATTCGAGAAGGGTGCCTAAGATTCAGCTTGGTCAGATTAGGGTGTCTATAGTTACCCCTCTTTGACAGACCTTGCAGCAACTCGTGGTGCAAGTTAATGTCAAAACTTTAGAGACAAACCAATTTGAACAAGCCTCCAATCTTAGGCACAAACAAAACAAGCAGGAAAACACGGCCAAACCCGAATTTCCATCAAACGTCCTACGTACTCCCTTTGTAAGGGATCAGACCAGTCGTAGTTCGTGGGGTAATTCGTATGATGCAACCAGGCTAATCATGATGCATGATAGGTACAGTGCAATGTAAACAGGTACGATGTACAAAAATTTTAAGATCACAATACGGACCAAGGAAACATCAATCAGTTTTAGGTCGTGAAATGACCGATAAAGCTAAGGGAAATTTAAGGTCATGCGGAGAATGCCAAATTAGTTTAAGGTCATGAGGTAGATTAAACACTTTGGAGGGCAACTTTAAGGTCATGCGAGGACCGATAAGCTAGTTTAAGGTCATGAAGAGGACCGAAGAGGTAAAGGTGCATTTTAAGATCATGCGAAGACCAACAAGTCAGCTTAAAGTCATGAGGAGGACCAATTGATTGAGGGGCATCTTAAGGTCATGCGGGATCGACAAGTTAGTTTGAGGTTATGAGGATTAAAGAAGAAAAGGATCATTTTAAGGTCATGAAGAGAACCGAAGAGGTAAAGGGACATTTTAAGGTCATGAGGAGGACCGAAGAGGTAAAAGATCATTTTAAGGTCATGTGAGGACCGACAAGTCAGTTTAAGGTCATAAGGAGGACCGAAGAGGTAAAGAATTATTCTAAGGTCACGTGAGGACTGACAAGTCAGTTTATGGTCATGAAGAGAACCGAAGAGGTAAAGTGACATTTTAAAGTCATGCGAGGACCGATAAGTTAGTTTAAGGTCATGAGGAGGACCGAAGAGGTAAAGGGTCATTTTAAGGTCATGTGAGGATCGACAAGTCAATTTAAGATCATGAGGATGATAGAAGAGGTAAAAGGTTATTTTAAGGTCACGTGAGAACTAACAAGTCAGTTTAAGGCCATGAGGAGGACCGATCGATTAAGGGACATTTTAAGGTCATGCGAGGATTAACAAGTCAGTTTAAGGTCATGAGAAGGACCAATCGATTAAGGGGTATTTTAAGGTCATACGAAGATCGACAAGTCAATTTAAGGTCATGAGGAGGACTGAAGAGGTAAAGGGGTATTTTAAGGTCATACGAGGACCGACAAGTCAGTTTAAGGTCATAAGGAGAACTGGACACGTACAGGAGGGGCAAGCTTATCAGTTTTAGGCCGTAACAGGGACTGTTGATGTAAAGCTTCCAGTTTTAGGTCGTGACAAGGATCGGTAAGGAAAACATATCAGTTTTAGGTCGTGACAAGAATCGAGGTTTTCAAAGGGACTTTCTAAATATAAAGACAGGCTAAAAGAGTCTTTGATTTGTTTAAGATCCTTGCAAGGGTAGCTCAAAGATCCATAAAGGTGGGGTTATAAAAACTTGGCGGCCGTTACTGTTATAAGTGGCGGCCTGCACTATTGTGCCCTAGGTATGTGGCGGCCTAGACATACAGTTCACAATCGGTTGAAACGTTTGGATAGAAGTCACAGCCAGTGCAAAGAAATGTTGTGACGTATGTCAAGTTCTTGTGGCCGTTAGTTTTAAAAGAGACGAACCTTGCGATCATGAGGTCGATAGCAGTACAAGGGTTTGTGACAGGTTTGAGACTCTCATTTGTCCGAAGCTTGAAACTTCTTCTTTCCTCTCATTTCCCTTACTCTTTCGACTCTCTCTCACGCTCTCTTGCTCTCTCTCACTCTCTCTCTCTCTCGAATCCCTTAGCTCTTGGCTATAATGTTTTTGCTCTCATTCATATCCGTGGTGTTTTCGGTAGTGGTGGGCACCAGTTTTGGATTTGGATTTGGATTTGTTGGAGAAGAGGGTGGTGGCGCCGGTGGAGGAGATGGCACGAGCTTTGGAGGTGGTGGTGGTGGTATGGGCGGCGACATTAGAGGAGGCGATTGCGATGCCGCAGGTGTGGGTAGAGGCGATGTAGGTGGTGGCGCTGAAGGTGGCAGTGGCTTCGATGATGACGAGGATCTTCTGCTCGAGGGAGGGGGTGTGCCGGGCATGCCGGAGCATTTCGACGCCGGGACCTACATCTCTCTACTTTACCGGTTGTGGAAATCGGCTATGAAGAAGTTCAACCTTTCTGACATGATAGCGGAGCATGATGTTCTTCTCTAGCGTCGCGAGGATCATCTTTCTGCTAGGAACCTCGAGGTAAATCCATAACTTGAATCTTTACATGCTTTGTGGATGTATACTTGAACTTTGATTATTTTGGGTATTCAAATTTGATTGTCTTGTTTGGATTGAATTGAACTAAATTTGAACTGGTATTTGGACACTTGACTTGGATCTTAGAAATTGAATGTGAGACTTGGACTTGATTTGGTTATACCTTGACTCAAATTGGAAATGGAACTTTGGACATGGATTGAAAGATACCTTGAACTATGGACTGGAGGAAACTCTGAACTTCAGGTTGAGCTTTATTAGGGTTCAACTCGGATTTTAGTTTAGGTTTGGATTTTGATTTTTGACTCTGAATTAGATCGTAAAGAAGAAGGTTCATTTGAACAGGAATCATATTAAAATTTGAATTGGACATGAACTTCTTTTTAATTTTGAAAGGCATCGTAGTTTGGAATGAATTGGATTAGAGTTTTGGGATTAAATAAAACCTTGGCTTAGCTAGGATGAGCCCCGAACTTTTGGATTTAAAGTGGATCCCGAACTTTAGAGGTTATGAGCCTTTGCTTTTAGTGTGGACAAGCCTTGAATTTGGATGGGATAAATTCAAATGAGTTTTGGGTGAATCTCGGTTTAAAACGGAACTTTTGAATTTTGATTGAATTTCAGATGAACCTGCGATCAAACTTGAAATTTTGTTTAAAACAAGCTTAGATTCGTAGAAAATAGATTCCGGGATGAATTTGAATTTTTGGATTAAGTTGAGTTTGATTTTAAATTTGAGAATGAATCTAGGTAGATATTGGGCTAAACTGAATTTTGAAAATTTTGGAACATCTTGAAATCATGTTAAAATGCGGGTCTGGAACGAAGTTAGGGGCTAGTTTGGACTGGGAAATGGAACTAACAGATTAGGACGTTAATTTGTGATTGAATTAAAGTTTTGAATTGGTTGGCTTTTGAAAACGAGGCTAGATGGGGTTGAGGGTAGGTTGGATCAAGTTTGAAATTGTTTTTTACATTCTTTGAGGAAAAATTTTAACGACATTTTTACTTGAGTCTGCCATTTTTAGTTTTTCGAGATTGAATTTGGGATGGTTTCGAAGCGGATTAGGGGCTATGTTGGAAGGGAATTGAAATTTTGGACTTTCCGTTGAATTTTGATCTGAATTTTGATCGGGGTTGAATTCAAATTATGTGAAACTATGTCAAATGAGTTTTAGATCGAATTTTGAAATTGAGTCAAAAATATGAGTGAAGTCTGGTTTTCTGTAAATTTTGAAATTTGATCCTAGCGAACTGGTTTTAATCGGATGGCGTCGTTATTGGTTTTGAAACGGGGGTAGGTTTTTGAATTAATGAGTGAGATTTTGACCCTTAAAGAATAGGTTGATTTTGAGTCTCATTTTGATGCTATTTTGATTATCATCAGTTTGTTTCAGCTATCTTATTATGCACTTCAATTTTGATCTTGTCATTGTTTTTGTTACTTACATTTTCGTTATTTCGTCGATTCCATTATCGCTCTTTGTTTATTGATTTGTTTATTTTGTTTCGTTTCAGGGGCGACTTCGTATTCGGGGTTTTGGCATATCCTCAGATGTTTTGGAGTGATACACGGCACTCCCTCCTCGCAGTAGAGAGATTGTCGATCAGGCAGGCTTCGGCAGTTTCGTCACCACGCTGGAGGGGACCAGCAATGATCGAGTCACCCTCACAGCTTTGACTGAGAGGTGGTGGGACACCTTCAACACCTTTCATCTTTTCACATTCGAGGTGGCTCTTACTCCACTTAACTTCTCTCTCATCACCGAAATTCGGGTGGGCAGCGACCCGATCCCATTCGATCTTGATATTTACCAGAGCCCTGAGGCTTTCTGCACCTTCTCGGTCACATGCCCCCTTCCATCGACAAGGGTAGCATACGGTACACGTGGCTAAAGACGACGCTCTGCCATTTGGTCTGCTTCGAGGTCCACCACTTCGAGTGGGTGGCACGTCTATTCATTCTCTATATGTTCGAGATATCTTTATTCCTGAACTTAGAGAACATGGTGCACCTCCACTATCTTGCTGCTATGGTGGTGGGTGACCAGATTGGCTTCTGTGACTGGGCAGGAGTTGCACTGGCCACATTGTACGGGTACATGAGCGTGGCCACCAAAGACCTCTGATTTGAGCATCAGTGGGTATTAGCGTATCTGAGAGGTACGTCTATTGTCTTTGCTTTCTATGCTTTCCTTTTTATTTCCATATCTGCATATCTGTTTCAACTGTACTGACGCTTCTCTTAATTTTTCGTAGAGAGTGGTACCTTAGCGAGCGCGTCGTTCGGTAGTCCTTGAGGTATGACCACTTTCGTATCCCGAGAACGCCTCCAATGGGGATGCGTCAAACCGACACCCTTCGCACAACCGAGATTATCCGAGCCATGGTGAGCCTTGATGTTGCCTTATTGATTGAAGGTGAGGATCGTGACTACACGGTCTTTGCCCGAGAGAGGCTCATGCCTGCCATGGGTGCTCGTGCTGCCGTGCGGGGTCCTCCTCCCGCTGCCTCGAGCCCTATTCACCCCAAGCTCCCCTGGACAATAGATACCTTTGTGGACGAAAATCTCTATCAGATCCAGATCCCCGAGCCAGCGGCCTAAGAGATTCTCCTTCTCCCTGGCACTGAGCAGGCATGACATCCTCCCTTCTGTTCTTCACACTGTCGCTTATATCTGACTGCAATGATCTAACTACACTGATTCTTATACCCGTACTGATTCCCATATCTGACAGATTCTGATATCTTATAGTGCTGATTTGGTTCTTCTCTTGATAGATGCCCCAAGAGTGGTGTGACCAGTCCCTTCACCTAATCATTGGGTTGAGGGTATTGGTTCGTTGCTGGGACGCTGCCTTCCAAGCCCATGGTTTGGAGCCTCTTACTCCTCGGAGTGGCCCCGTTGCGGTACTCATTCATTTCTATCTATTTATTTACATTCTTGCAGTCTTTCCTTTCTACTTATACTTATTTGCCTTAGATGATGTGATCCTTTTCTCTTTTTTTTAGCGTGGGCGTGGCAGAGGACCGAAGACTCGCGGTGGTCGCACGGCACCTGCTGCCCCAGCAGCACCTTTCGTGCGGACTTCTGCTTTTGCTACTTTTTCATATAGAGCTCAGACACCTAGCGTGACATAGACGATTGATAGCTCAAAGGATGAGGTGGAGGGGACCGGGCCGTCATCTAGAGAGTCGTCCTAGGGTGGCTATGTGGTCTGGAGGAAGAGAACCTGGTGAGAGTGATGATCCCATTGCTGCCCAGCTGCTATTCTCTTTCTCTTTTACTGTACATGGAGGCTTACGCGTTTATTCTTATTTGGGCATGTGTGCCTACTTGATACATTCTGTTCCCCTGTCTTGTCACATTACACAGATACACTTATGCACAGATACACTGGTTTTTTATGCTCACTGTTCTACTGATACACTACATTGACACACACTGATACATATTGACATACAGCTCTTTAACACACTACACAGATACATTGATGGGGCCTGCGTGCTTTTTATTCTTCCCTCGGCCTGTGTGCCACGTCATATTTATACGCTCATTACTTTACTTTGATGGGTTGGGCTTTCGTGCCTTGTGGTTTACACTTTTTGATTATCATGGATGCTTTATTGTTATATTTTTATGACAACCATTTTCTACCATTTAGACTCTTATTATGCATGATAATGTGATTCATGGGTTGTAATCTTGTTATATGAACTACTTTTCTTGTTGCGAGTTGTTAACAGGTACATAACTATAGTTTGGGGCATATTAACAAAATAGGGGCAGGCTGTCAAAATTTTTGCATAAAAAAGAATGCGGCTACTTGGTTTGGATATGGTGGCCTAAACTTTTGTTAATAAAAGATCACGGCCTGGACTTTGGGTATCATGACCGTGAGGTTTGGGATGAAATGATGACGGCTGTTGGGTTACAAGTTGACGGCCATATGGAAAAGGTGACGGCAACAATAAAGGGTTTTGGCGCGAAACTTTGAGCAGATTTTGTGGGTTCTCTCCATTTTTGGATCTATAAAAAGGGGTAGCTGTTCCAGACTCCTACTTGTTTGGATATCTTGTATTCTCCTTGTATCCTTCATAGCCCACTTTTATAATTACCCTCTGTTGGCTTAGATGAGCAACTTCTCCCCGGTTGAGCATAAGAACTTTCTCAACTTTGGTCTAGATGTGTTGTTCTCTATGTAATCCCTGAGGGTAGATTAGCATCTTCTGAGAGGAGCAGCCCAACTATGGGATGCCGAGGTTCATGTATTTTGTTTCAGTGTTGAGGAGCTATGTCCAATTGTAGAGGACTTTCTAGCCATTATGGAGATCTTGGGCCTAGAAGAGGTCATAGTTCCCACGTCTTTCTCGAGTCCTAGGGATAGGTTGATGCAGCTTTGCAGTTACTCCAGGTGTTAGGCTTCTATTATTACCCATGATGGATTCCTTGATGTGGTTCGGATCGTAGACTGCTTCGAGCCTCAGGGGTTTTTTGGAGACTTCTCTTTTCAGCTTCAACGCCGGCATGCTCTTTGCATATGTTTTCTGGCTCGCTTCCTCTTGGGACCCTCTGATGGGCATGCTAGCTCTTCCTTGGTGGATGTGGCCCATTAGATTTACGAGGGTTGGGATTCTGTCTCGTTAGTTCTTGCCGCGACACTGCTTGGTCTTGATACAATTCACACTGGGGGTGCCTCTTATTTTGCCGGTAGTGCTCTCTTGCTGCAAGTAGTCTCTCAACTCTCCTTTTTTTTGTTTCTCTCTTATTTTTCCCGCTTAGCTATCCTTTTCTTTATTCTCTCATATTTTTTCACTCAACTCTCCTTCTTTGTTTCTCTCAGGTTTGGCTAATGAAAAAGGTGAATTTTCCAGAGAAACCTATGTCTGACAATTATAGTGTTAGATCCTTCATTCGCCGTCAGGTTTATCGCATGTGCTCCACCGAGACTGCTTAGCGGGATTACCTTAGTTCTCTGACCGGGGAGAACATCTCCTGGCTATGCCCTGGCTGAGGATATCTTCCATGACCATTGCGATTGTGGGCCACTATGGGGTCCTGTTGGTCAGTTTGAAGTTGGCCATCTTCTATCATCCCTATCGCATTATTCGTCAGTTTGGGTATACCCAGATTTGCCCCGAAATTGCTGTGAGCCATCTGTATAGTTCTCCTCATCGGGCCCCTTTCTTGGGTCAGTATTAGCGGGCTTAGTCTTATCGATTGAGGATACCGGTTGACGGGGATTTTAACAATGGGTTTTTTGTGAGTTATAAGACTTGGCTGCAAGTAGAGATAGCGCACAGGGCAGGATAAGATGGGGAAGCAAAGAGAATGAGGACTTGATCTTGCCTTGCTATACCTTAATAATTTGCTTGTTTCCTCCTTTTTTTAGTTTCTTAGGATGAGGACTTGCGAGCCTCTCTTACTTTTAAAAGAACTGTGTTGGCAAAACTCTTTAATGAAACGTTTCTTCACTTTTGATTTATGGTGACTTCATAGATTTTTGTTCTTACAATATAATCATCTTATTAGAAAAACTTAAAACGATCTTTTACATTGATCAACTACTCGAAGCATGGTTACAAAGGGGAACTCTGAACAAAGGTTTGAGCCAAACTTCTAACAGAAGCTACCAACGTTTCCTGAAGAAAGGAATCGGGCCATAACGTAGTTCAAGGCTCGGGTTACGCTCGAGTATTGAAACTCTCCCTTTGCAGGCTTTCCCTCATGGGTAAAATCTTTTAAGTTGGTCTAAATTGATAGGTGTAGAGAAAATATTTTCGTCTAAATCCATAAAGATGGCAGCGCCTCCTGACATCAAGGTCTTGATGAGATAGGGTCCAACCCAATTAGGTTTGAACTTGCCAATTGGATCAGAGATTGGAGCTCTGATCTCGTTAAGGACTAAGTCACCTTCTTTCAAGTTCTAAGACTTAACCTTCCTGTTAAATGCTCGAGCTATCCTTCTCTGATATCCTTGAACATGGAATAGGGCTTTAAGCTTCCTTCCGTAAAAAATGAGCCACTCTTCGAACCTGTCCCTCTGCCATTCTGACTGGGGGATATCGCTTTCAGCCATTATTCTTAGGATGGGATCTCCAATTCTATGGGTAGAATTGCTTCCATTTCTTAGACCAAAACATAGGGCGTTGCTCAAGTAAGAGTTTTAATTGATGTCCAGTATTCCCAAAGCGCAAATGGTAACTTTTTCGGTCAATCCTTGCTTCCCTCTATCGTTTTCTGTAGGATCTTCTTCACATTCTTATTTGCAGCTTCCACAGCTCCATTGGTTTGCAGTCTGTACGGTAAAGACTTATAGCTGATGATTCGATATTCTTCCAAGAGGTCTAGAACTTCTCATTGAAAGTGGAAACCATTGTCGGAGATTATCTCATGTGAAAATCCATATCGACATATGAAATTTTCTTCAATGAATCTGGCTACTTGAGAGGCTTTCAAAATCGAGGAAGAGGCAGCCTCGACCCATTTCGTGAAGTAATCAATTGCCACGAGAATAAACTCGTGCCCATTTAATGCCTCAGGTGTAACCTTCCCTATTACGTCGATTTTTCAAACTAAGACTGGCCAGTGCGAGGTCATGTTATAAAGCTGAGATGGCGGTACATGCATGAGATTCGCGTGGATCTGCCATTTTTTGCACTTTCGGACAAGTTGATTGCAGTTCGCTTCCATAGTCATCTAAAAATATCTTTGGAGCAAAATCTTCTTAGCCAACATTATCCCACTCATGTGAGGTCAGCAAACCCCTCTATGAATTTCTCTCATCACCTCGTGTCCCTCCTCTGTGTCGACACAAAGCTTATTGACTCTCAAATATCCTCTTTTGTACAGTTTTCCCCCACAAATCACGAACTATGCAGCGAGTCTCCTGATAGCACTCTGGTCCTTTTTACTGGCTCGGCTCGAATATTCTCCTTTCTCGATGAAATTTCAAATGCTGTGATACCATGGTAGCCCGTTACTGGCTTCTCGGGTAATAGCGATGTTGCTGATTGCAGGCACATCCTTTTGTTGAATTTTTAAAGGCCTCATCCTTATCCCGGGTGGTATGTCTATTATCAATGCTAGAGTGGCCAAGGCATCGGTGAATTTGTTCTGCAATCTCGAAACATGACTGAAAACCACACTTTCAAAGCAGGGAGTCATTAACTCAAGCTCTCGGTAATACTAAACCAACCTTTCTTCTTTAACCTTCCACTCTCCCTTTGCCTGGGATATGACCAAAGTTGAGTCACCTATAACTTTCAACTTTCTTACCCCTAGTTCCAAGGTGACTTCCAACCTAGCTAAGCATGCTTCGTACTCGACTTGATTATTAGTGACCTCAAAACTCAACTTAAAAGCCAAAGAGACATGAGAATCATCGAGAGTGACAAGGAGTATCCCTGTCACATAACTGTATTAGTTTGAGGCTCCATCGGAAAAGAGGGTCCACAGATCCTTCTCAATCTTCAGCACCTGATCATCGAAAAACTCAAACTCAGGTTCTTCTTCTCCATTGATAGGATGGTTGGCTAAGAACTCGGCGTTGGCTCTTCATTTTACTAATTTCCTTGTGACATATTACAAATCAAACTCAGTTAGCATCAGCAATCACCGGGCTAACTTTTCTGTCAATGCTGGCTTTTCAAAAAGGTATTTGAGTGGGTCTACCCTTCAGATTAGAACAACGTGGTATGCTAACATGTAATGGCGTAACTTCCTGGATGCCTAGACTAGCACCCAGCAAGTCTTCTCCAAAGGCGTATATCGTCGTTCGCATTCGGTCATTTTCTTACTCAAGTAATAGGCTGCTCTTTCTACCTTAGCTTTGTCTTCCTGTGCAAGCATACACCCCATTGCTGAATCAGTTACTGATAGGTATAGTATCAGAGGATTGTCGGGTTCTGGTGGCGACAAAATTAGAGAATTTTGTAGATACATCCGTATGGCTTCAAGGCATCTTAACACTACTGGTCCCATTGAAACTTGGTCCCTTTCTTCAAGAGTCGGAATAAGGATTCACAGATGTGGTTAGTTTGGCAATGAATCGACTGACGAATTGAACCTTTCCCAAGAGGCTCCTTACGTCCTTCTCGGTCTTCGAGGGAGGCATTTCGAGAATGGCTTTGCTCTTTGATGGGTCTACCTCTATGCCTCGCTGTGTGATCATGAATCCGAGCATCTTCCCTGCTATAACCCCGAAGGCACACTTTTGAGGATTCAAGCGCATCTTGTACTTTCTGATCTGCTCAAAGAATTTCCTTAGTGTAGTGATGTGTTCTTCCTGGGTTTTGAATTTCACGATCATGTCAACCACATATACTTCAACCTCCTTATGTATCATGTCGTACAGCAACGTGGTTGCAGCCCTTTGGTAGGTTGCTCTCGCATTTTTCAGTCCAAATGACATGACTCTATAACAGTAGGTACCCCAAGGCGTTGTAAAGGTAGTCTTTTCTCGGTCTTCTGGAGCCATCAGAATCTGGTTATACCCTGAAAATTCATCCATAAAAGACAATAGCGCATTCTTGGCAGTGTTATTTACCAATATGTCTATATGGGGGAAAGGAAAGTCATCCTTTGGACTAGCCCTATTGCGATCCCGAAAGTCGAGACATACTCAGATCCTCCCATTCTTCTTTGGTACCGGAACAATATTAGCGACCCATCTATCTGTTTGGTAACTTCTTTCTTGATTTTAAGCGCCTAATCTAGCCTAATCTTTCTCAGCTTTTGCTTGACGAGTTTGGCATCGGGGTACAAAGGGATTTGGTGCTGCATAATGTCGGGGTCTATGCCAAGCATATCTTCATAGAACCATGCAAAAATATTTTTAAATTCCTTTAATAAAAAGATTAGTTGTTCACGTTCCTCTAAAGATGGTGTAGAACCAATTTGTACCATTTGTGGAACCTTTCATTATTGAGGTTTATTAAAATAGTTTCTTTAGTTACAGGTTTAGCTCGCATTTCTTCTTCTTTTTCGATTAAAAATTTTAATTCTTGAACGATATCCTCCTCGAATTCGTTAAAATCTGTATAATCAAGACAAAATATTTGAGGCACAGTAAGGTAAGCGAAATCTGATTTCATTTCATTGATTTCAAAAGATGTTACATCTTGAGACTCAAAACAGAAAAGGCTCAGGATGCCAACAGATGTATTCCTGACGGACTCAGCGTTAATTGTCTCGGTAAAGACAGATTCAACAAACTCAGACTCCATCCCACTTGTTACATCATGCATAATAATAGACTCAGAAGACTGACTCTTTTTCATTTTAGTTGCATCCATGATAAGTGAGGTGTGATCCGCAGGCACATCTGCTTCCATCATCAGCACGTCCTCGTCTTCGTCATCATTGCATATACGCACCTGGACCATCTCTTCATTGAAGAAAGATCCCAGATCTCATTCTTCACAAAGATCTGCCCAATATGTTTGCATCTTTTTGGCGAAACCCATCTACTAAATCCCGGTCTCTTCATCACTGTCAGATAGCGGGTGGCTAAAAATATCTCCAGCCATAGCAATTTCATGTTGGTTTTCTCTTCTATCCATGGTTCGGGGAACCCACAGTAAGGGAAGTCGTCCCATTCTTTGATAAAACGACCATTCAGCATCGGCCCATACTTTCCCATGCTTGATTTTTCCAGTTTTGAGTTGTATCCCAGTTCGTATCCATGGTAATTATAGTTCACCGGGATCGGCTCTAAAATTCATTGTAGATGCTTACCCAATCCCATACTTGGAAATTAGGACATTTCCTTCATTATGGCTATAACTCTTGGATTCATATAGCTCCCCTCATCATTCATCAGAACTTGTACGACCTTGGTTTCATCAAAATTAAATCCGTTTAACAAGAAATCCTTCTCCCCGTGTTGGATCTCAAGAAGTGGGGTAGCATCACTGAGCGGGGTTGACAAGCTAGTTTCATCGGTATAGTGATAGTTACTCCATCTTTGATCAGCCTTACCTTTTGGTGTAGGGTGGACGGGACTGCTCTAATCGATGGGTCGTGCAGCCTTGGCCTTCCCAGCATCAGATTGAATGATGCTGGCACATCAAGGACATGAAACTCTACTTCACTTTCCAAAGCTCCCACTATTACAGCGAAAGTCACCAATCCCAAGACATCTCTTTTTGTGTTATCATATGATCGTACCCTCTGTGCACTCGGCTTGAAGTCTTGTGTCTCCAATCTTAGGTAGCAAGCAGTTCGCAATGGGCATACGTTGAGGGCGGAACTGTTGTCGACCAAAACAATTGGTACCCATTTCCTTAGACATTTTACGGTTAAATGTAAAAGTTTATTGTGGGATAGCCCTTCTGCTGAAAAATTCCTATCACTAAAAGCGATAACACTGGACTGTTTCTCAGGTATTAGCCTTCCAAGCAATTGGTCAGGAGAGACATCAATTGGTATCTCCACACTATTCAAAGCTTTCAAGACTGCCTGCCGGTGCTAGTGAAATGCCCCAAGAAACTCCCAAATGCTTACATTGGCTTGCGTCTTCTTAAGCTGTTTTAGAACTACATATTCCTCTTCACTATTTTGTCTTTTTTCTTTTTCTGCCTACTTCCTTAGTTCTTCTGTGCCCCTACTTGGTTGTCCTTTCTCTAGCTGTGCAGGTTTAAAATGTCTTTCGCTCCTTGTCAGATGCTCTATTTGCTATTTAGGTTCCCATAGTCCTTCAAACTGATCAACTACTTCTCGAATCTCGGCCACCGAACACCCTTTCTCTCGAAAGGTTCAAAAATTATCTATGCTAGCTTTCTCTTCATTATCCCCTTCATTTCCCCAAAAATCTTCCTCAACTGCCATTATATTTTGCGAAAATCAGTTAGAATCTTCACCAATACTCTCTTCTAGCTCAAAGAGTTGCGGCAGCGATACCTCGTCAAATGGGTCTTCATAATCGTATGGAGAGGGAGGGCCCTAAGGTTCCCATTAGCCTCCATGGTCGTATGGTTCTTCGATAATCGGATGCCATTCCGGCACATCCTCTCCTTTAACGTATTCTATATCTATGAATTCCTACTCGTCCTCTTCCATTTCCCACATGTCGTTCTCTTCTTGGTAATTCCATTCGAGAGAACATAAGATAGGTCCCTCGGGTAGAGGTGTCCTCAATTTTGGCTCATTGAGAGGAATAATGTATACAAAAGGATCAAACGTAGGACTCACAGTTCCCAACAAATTCACTTGGGTGAATGTTCCTCTTTCCCTTTTTATTCCTTCTCCTCGGCTTCCATACTGACCGGTGGACTTTCTTCCAACTTACTTTCACTATCGATGTCCTTCCCGTTTGAAGATGCTCCTACTATTTTCCCAATTTCTTCAAAACTCGGGTTAGCTTCCCCATACCAAACTGCCCCTTGGTGCCAAGTTATATCATCTCTCGGGACGGTTGGGGCATGCCACTTGATATCGATTCCCGCCTCTTCCAAATCATCTAATGCCTCAGGGCGGGCCAGATCTTTCCACAATCATATGATTTCTTCATCCTCCTCATCATTACCATTGACATGGGGAGGAACTTCCGCCTCGTGGACAATGAAATCGGGAAATTATCGAAACTATCATCTATCAAATCCTGAATGTGGTCGTCAAGTAGAAGTACTTCTGGACCAGATGACAGAATTATAATTGGCTTTGCTTCTATTATGGGGACTATGAATTTCGTGGGTTTAAATCCTGTCAATTCTTTTTTGACGGCGTTCACATTTTGCTGGTTGGCATGGTTCAGTAGAGGATTGGTGGTGACATTCAGTTTCTGAGTGGCAGTTGGTGGAGGAATCACCTTGTTGTCTATCAAGTCCTGAATCTCATGCTGGAACCTCATGCAATTGTTAGTCAGATGACCGTGCCCTTGGTGAAAGGCGCAATACTAGGTAGGGTTATATCTCGGTGGCAAAGGATTTGGAGGCGGGGTTGGCTCTAAAGACTTTAGGAGACCCCTCTCAATCAGACGGCTTAAGATGGATGTCAAAGGCATAGTGACTTGGGTGAAGGTTCTCTTTTAGTTTTAGAGTGGATTTTAGGCAGCCGGTTGAGCAGATGGGCTTGCCTGATTCGGGTTGGGGTTTAGAAGGTTCACTTCATAAATTCGGCTTACAGCATTTGTCACATTATTAAGATTACTGGCATACTATTTTTGGACCGTTTTCTGACTTGGTTCTCCCTTCTAAATATCCTTAGACTGCAGTACATCTTCTATCTGTATCACAGCATCAAAAACCTGCTCAAATGTCATCAACGGCTGTGTGATCAGATACTTATGGAACTGCAGCTGCAAGTTTTTCACCTCCATTCTTACTTGTTCTTTCTCAGTGGGTCGGTTTTTCATTTAGGCTGCCTTAGTCCTCCACCGGGTCAAAAACTCAACAAATGATTCTTTAGCCTCCTGTTGGGTGGTATCGAATTCCTGAGTGGTGACATTGAGCTGGATGTTATAGTTATACTGATTGATAAATGTAGTAGAAATGTCTTCCCACATTCTTGTCTTTGTAGCATCTAAAGATAGAAATTATTTTTTAGTGGCTCTTGACAAAGATCGCGGCAAAAGCTGGGCTTTCAACTGATCATTGATACTCATCGGCGACAAAGTTTCCATGTACATTCTCAAATGGATCCTCGAGTCCCCTCTCCCGTCAAATTTCTCCATATCAAGCATTTTGAACTTCTTAGGCAACTTGGCATCGGGGAATAAACAAAGTCCTTCGACGTCTAGCATATAGTCCTCAACTCCTCGAGCTTTCCTCAAAATCTTCTTCAACTTGTCGACCTTATCAGATAAGATCAACTCCTTGGTAGCCAGGAATTTTAGGATTCCCGACCGGACAGGCTATACAACTGTTGGTTGGGCTACCTCAAGTCCCACATTATTATCCCAAATATTATCTCCTATACCATTCTCAGGGTCATTCAGAACAACCGCATTAGGGTCAGCAACCCGGGTCTGCAAAGCTTAAATTTGAGCCTGACACTGAGTTTGGATCCTAGCCTGATTTGTTACAGTGGTACTGACTCCTTCAACAGTCTGTTGCAATTCCAGAATTGCCATCATCATATCAGCCATAGCCAACTCTAGGTCTGCCATCGATAATCTCAACTGACTGGTACGTCTGAGTCTTTCGCTCGGAGATCGGGCCCAAGTGTGTATAGATTCTTCTCTTCTCGTCGCTATTATCCCAGGTTTCTGAACTGAAAAGGCTTAAGTAAATCAGAAGACTTGTTAGCCGAGCCTAAACAAAAAATAACTCACCCTCAACGACAAATCGGGAGGAAGAAAACTAATCATAATCAAGCTGCTAACTATACAAACAAAGGCATCCATAAAAAGAAAATCACATAATCCTAAAAGATTTATTGATCCTAAAAGAAGAGTTTTAAGAATCTATATGCATATGAAAAGGCTGGTAGGTCTTCACTCAGTGTACCTTCTGAATAGAGTCGAGAATATATCTCCCAATGCCAGAAATGATGCAAGGCATGGTCAAACGGTACACAACAACTCTTTTTGCGACATCTATGGAAACATGTAGCCAAAAAGCTTGCTGGCTTCTCCAACATAGCCCCGAGATAATAAACTAACCAAGGTATCGGCTAGGCAGGGCGGGGGTTTGAGAATTAAGCACACAAATATGCAAATACGAATACCGATAAAAAGTTTACAACAAGAACTATTGACATTTCAAGTTTAGCCCTATTGTGGTATTGTTTTGTAAACTAGTCCCCAACGGAGTCGCCAGAAAAAGCTGCAGATATATTTTTTTTGGGTCGCACGCGGGGGATGCACCGGATATCTATTATCTTTTTTGTAAAAAAATGTTATTTTTTTTAAAACAAAAGTCCAAGATATCTGAGCATCCTTTTTAAAAAATGGAGTCCCCACTTGATTTTTTAGAAAAATCAACAAAAACAAAAAGAAGATTATGGGTCTTTTAAATACGTAATCAGAAGAAAAAAAAAGAGTTCGGGCGCTAAGGTACGAAAATGGAAGGTGTTAAGCACCCTTCTTGTTCAATCGTGACGTTGGCCTCTACTTTGTCAATATTGGTTCTTGTTGTAAACTTTTTAAAGGTAACACATATAGAACGGGAGGTTAAAGAGAGTTCAACCAAAAGCAAGCAACGAAACAAAACTTAACTACGATCCTAGGGTCATGCAAATTGGTTATTATTTCTAGATATGCCACACGTATTGTTTGAGCAAAGCAAAGCGAAAAATATGCAAATAAGCGATAAATGAACAAACGAAGGCTTAAGGGTCATGCAACAATATTTCTATTCCTATCATGCTGTAAACAGCCTGTGCAGAACAAGCAGAAGAGATTGAAACATCATATTTAAGCTGGTCATGCACAAAACTCACGGTCATAGTAACCATTGTTGCGGCCGACAAAAATAGTCACAAACAGGCGGCCGTGACTAAAATTGGGTTACCGCGAAGAACAAAACAAAAATACGTCACGGCTGTAACAAATAAATGTTACGACCGTGATTTTTAAGAGTATATACATCGCACATGGCCTAAAATAGACCTAAATGAATAGGACATGCAGGACAGAGACCATACCCTATTGATTTTAGGCTAGATCCATCATCCTTCATCCTCTATACAAATAATAACTCAAAACAGAATATGCACGGTATCAAAATGAATAACATAATGGTTAAAACACATTTTCATGATACTGGTTTCACAAAATCTCACGATCGTAAAAATAGGATATAACGGCCGTGACAAAAATGTAGGAAAATGAGGCGACCGGTATATTATTATATCATTAGAACATATAGATATGAAGGTGTATAGAATGGAGATCATGACCTATTTAGTCTAGGCTAGATCTGCCATTCATTACCCAACAGAAGAAGAAATACTAAGCAGGGCAACAAAAAATGTATAAACTTGAAATAAACAAATAACAAAAGTTTTGAAAAGGGGTTTTCACGTTCTGGCCTTAAAATAATGTCACGGCCGTAACAACAAGATGTTGCGGTCATCCATATAGAGAGGCATAAATGTACCGGCTCATATAAAAAGGACACAGCCGTAACTGTGGGTTTAACAAAATATACGGCTGTGATATAAAAAGGTCATGATCGTCATGTTTCAGAACCTCAGAAAGCTTTTGATGTGTTCAATGTGCTTATAAGTATCGAAACAGGACGTAAATATACAAAACAGAAGGCTATGAATATACTACTAGTAATTAAGACTTGAAGAAAATAAATGTTTACATTGATATGAATGAACAATAAGCAATAAAATAATAGAAACTTTATCCATGACACCCTCGGGAGAAGAAGATGAGGGTTTAAGAAGAGTCATGGTGTCTTAAGGTTACCTCGTGTGAGTATCCACCTCGAATGGCCCATCGACGGTGAGAATGTGATACCTCCAAGCCAATATATGTGCTCCAAGAACTCCTCCGGTGCAAGCAAGAACACAAACGAGGCTCGAAAAATATAGGATGGATGGGAGAATAACGAATGGGGGAGTATTTTAACGGAGTTTGGGCCTCTAGGTATGTCTTTTTATTTTTTTCTGCTTAGAATCGCTACCTATTCATAGGCAAGATAAGCAACACAGACCCCTTCTGGGATACTGCTACTTGTCCAAAAATGGGTAATAGTGACGGCCGTTACTTTTTTGCTTTTCTACAGTATATGTCGCTACCTTTATGATGGTGAAAAGGATAGCCATGACTTTTAAAATTCACGTTCTAGATAATGAAGCAACGGCCGTGACAAAGAAAGTCACAGCTTGGTTTAGGATTTTCAAAAAAAGTTACGGCTGTGAGAGTAAAGACCCGGCTTGTTCTAGGGTTTTCAAAAAGGTGGCGGCGTGTGGATGGGAATGTCACGGCCTAAAGGTTTTTTAGGACTTTTGGGTTTTGAGCTATATTCGTGATTTTGCTTGCTTGGGGGTAGCTTTGAGCATGATTCTCATACTTTCGTCATTGGGGTGCATCCGAGATGGGTGTCTAAGATTTGGCTTGGTCAAATTGAGGTGTCTACAAAAGCATGTAGATCTCCTCTAAATCCCCATGAAGTAATGTTGTCTTAACATCTAACTGCTACAGATGCAAGTCTTCTGCATCCACAATACTCAACACTACTTTGATGGTAGAAATCTTCATGACTGGTGAAAATATTTCTGTGTAGTCTATCCCTAACTTCTGCTAAAATTTCTTGACAACTAGCTTTGCCTTGTATTACTTGCTTTTATCAGATTCTTCCTTCAACTTATAACCTACTAGTAATGTAGTGCTGACTTTCTCTTGAGCAACTATGCTATGTCCTAAGTCTGGTTTAATGATAGAGACTCCGTCTCATCACTCATAGCATACTTTCACTCCTTGTCTACCTTAACCTATAAAGCTTATTCAAAGCGTTTTGGCTCACCACTGCCAGTCAATAAAAAGTAATACAATGAAGGTAAATAACGTGGTGTAGGCCTACTGATTTTTGGAAGACCTCATAGGAATGAGAATGAGAGTTTGTGATTCTGTCTTTAGAGTAGGCTATGTTCTCACCCTGAGGTTCCAGGACTCTACTAGATGTCTCCTCAAACTCCAAAAAGTCCGATCCATCTGTAGTTAGCTCTTTCTGATCATGTCTATTTTTTTAACAAAACAGACTCACTGAATACTATGTCCATATTCCTAACATTCTTTCTATTTTCGAGAACCCATAACCTATACTCATGGCTATTAGTGCCAGAACCAAAAAAATACACTTTCGAGATTTGCAGTCAAACTTACCTCTATTTTTTGGCTCAATATGAACATTGGCTACAAAATTTAAAATACGTAAATGAGAAAATTTTACCTTCGAGTCCATACTTCCTTTGGCAATCCACAGTTCAAACCAACTAAAGGTCTCATATTGATCAAATACATTGTTGTGTTCACCACATCTACTCAGAACTGCTTTGCAATTTGGCATGCAATCTCAGTGGCCGTCCGATGATTTTTGGGGCCTTAGCCAGGATGTTAAATAGAGGTCTTTTATATTAAGATTTATTTTTATTTTTTAAAATTTTAATTTTTTTCTTTTTTACATGCAAAATTATTAATTATATTTTATAATCAACTTTTTTATCATATCTTTTTCAGTTGATAACATAACTAATCCATCTAATCTTTCTTGTGACATAATCGATTTAAAATCAGATTTTATTAATTTTAATTTGAAAAAATTTCTTTATGCAAGCTACTATTATTAGAATTGTTAATAATATTCTATAAGCAATGCATAAATTTGGAAAAGAATATAATCTTTTAATATAATATTGTTAGCTTAAGGGCTTTTTAATTTGATTTTGATAATTTTCATAATTCATTTTCTAAGAATAAGTGTTTTTAATGTATAATATTTTATATTTCTAAAATGAAAGTGTTAATACATTTTGAACAATCAAAATTGACACCTTAGCCAAAAAAAGAAATGACTTTTATCTCAAAAGGTTCAAACATTTAAAAATTCTTTAATTAGAATTTTTTGTGTTGATCTTA
>JAOTRH010003889.1:0-24028 GCA_034768845.1 Heliamphora exappendiculata
AAATTTTTTATTAAATGCACCCCCCCCCCCCCCCCCCTTCTGTTTGTGTTGTGTTTCTGTGTTTCTATTTGTTAAAATGTGTCATTTTGTTGGAAATGTCTCATTTTCTTGCACAAATGAAACAGTTGTTATGAAATATGTCATTTTGTTATGAAATGCCTCATTTTTTCGATCCTTCTATATTTTTACAGCACAATCAACTAAGACATTTGTTATAAAATGTCTCATTTCTTCTTCTGAAATAAATGTCTTATTTCTGCACAAATGAGATACAACCAAAGGAAAGGAGAGGTGGATTAGAAATGTCTCATTTGTTATAAAATGACTAATTTGAAAATAGGACATTTATTATGAAATGTGTCATTTTGTTATGAAATGTCTTATTTTTCGATCTATTTGTATTTTCACAGTATAATCAAAATGACACATTTGTTATGAAATGCCTAATTTCTTCTTCTGAAACAAACAAATGAGACATTTTATTTACATGTACAAAATGTCTCATTTCTTATGAATGTTTTTGGATGGTTCATTGTGTTCATTGTGTTAAATGTTTGGTGGCGACAGTGGTGGTGACGGCGGCGACAACGGCAAAAAGTGGTGGCATTGGGGAGTGGTCTTGTTTATTATGGATAATTTTGGTATGAAAATATTAGAAGGGATTTAATAGAACATAATTTTTAGTTGGGATTTATTGAGATAAAAAACCTCTAAATGGGACCTAATTCAAAATCTCCCTATCTATTAATATAGATAATGAGTTACGATTCTGTGAATATAAAACGCCAAAATTTATCTACACTTTTGAGAGTTGGAATAGATTATACGCGGTTTCAAATAATTAAACCGCATTTAACCTACCCTTTATAATTTTGTACCTAACCCAACCAATCCATACAACCCATCTTATGCGAGTTGGGTTAGCCCAATTGACAAATTGGGAGGGATTAACAGATTATCAACACATTATTATACACCATACACTCCAAACATAAATTGTGTACCAATTTTTTTTTGCAAATATCGAATGTTATTTTTTTTTTGCTCAGATCGATTATCCTCCCTATTAATAAAAAGCTAGTTCATGTCGAACCTTTCATCCTCAATAAAATTATTTTCCTACCCTTGAGTTGTTTATTCTCATGGCAGAGCCACGGAGGTTTAAGGTATTTTCTTTCAAACCCTGGGTCCCATTTCCCACTTAACTACAAAAAAAAAAAAACAAATAAATAATAACTTAATATATAATAATTATAGATATACATCATATTTGTTAACCGTATCATTATTTTATATAACTCATTAAAAAGATTATGTATAGAAAATTAAATTGGTCAGATATCAAAAAAATATTTATTTAAATATATATATTTTAAATAAAATAAATAGTCTGTTATTAAAATTACATGTACTACTAAAATAAATATTATAAGATACGATATCTATAGAGATACAATCAATAAAATTTTTACATAGATAATCTTCACAATATGTTCTCCAAGATAAACGGTTCAGATCATCGTGATGAGCTTCAGGTGAACACATAAAAATTAAAATTATGATACAAAATATTTTTGACCCTTGAGAAAAAGAGCAATGCTTGTTTATTATTCTCTACTAAACCTAATAGATAATTGTTATGGATATAACTCATATTTATTTTGATAATTGTACCATCCATTTTTAAAAACTTACTGAGAGATCATTCACGTAAAAACTTAAATTGATCTTATATCAATAGATGAATATCTAAACATACTTATTTGAAATAAAATAAATAGTTTATTCTAAAATTATACGTGCCATTAAAATAAATATTATAAGATATTATATCTACAGATATCTTATCAATCTATTTCCTCATAAGAATGATTTTATTAATATATTTTTTAAGATTAACGGTTCAAATCATCAAGATGAGTTTGAAATGAGCTCATAAAAACTAAATTTTATGGTAAATTTTTTTTTTTATGGGGCGTGCCCAATGCTTGCTTTTTGTAAGGCAAGGACTTTTTATTATTCTTCACTTAATTTAATATATTATCGTTATAAATACAACTTATACTTATTTTGATAATCTTACGTTGATTTTTTAGAACTCGTTAATAAACTCATTTATATAAAAAATTAAATTAATTAAATATCAATAACTAATTATTTAATATATTTATTGCAAATAAAATAAATAATTTATTTTTAAAATCACATATATAATTAAAATAAATGTTTTAAAATACTGTATCCATAAATATCCAATCAATTGATCTTTTTAAGTGATGATCTTCTCGTTATGCTCTTCATATTCAGTTCTGATTAACAATATAAGCCTCAGATAGATCCATTAAAATTAAAGTTTATGATAAATTTCCTTTTAAATAAATAACTTTGATGATCCGTTGAAATATTATTAACTTTGAGATGGATCCGTTGAAATAAATTTCCTTCTATACATTTTGTAAAAACATCATCTCCTCTTCACTACAAATGGTTCACATTTTTATTACATGTAAGACACGCGGCTCGATCGCTAGTAATGAAATAAAGCATAGGATCAGGAATTGGACATCCCACCTAACTAAGAAATGCGTTCTACATTTGTACAATGAGTTTAATTTTGTTTACCTATCTATTTAATATGGATCAATAAAAGCCAAATATTAAAGAGAAAATAACTTCATGACAACTAGTTAATCAAGTTCGTGCACACTATATTTATTGTTATTAATAAATTGTTCCAACTAAAGAATTATATAAAATTTATTATTATAAATTTTTTCCTCTTCATACAGTTATTCTCGCATTTGATCTTGGCGAATTAAAATTATTAATTCTTATTGTCCTGTTTTTTTGGGTTGAAAATATTTTTCAACAAAAATTTTTTTCCATAAAAAACAGTTTTTGGAAAATGACTTATTTTTTTGAGTTGGGTTGTCATATGAAATATTTTTCAAAAAATATTTTATGTCGTTTGGTTTTCATAGAAAATTATTAATATTTCATGACTCATAATTATTAAAATTTAATAATTGAATAATTTCACTGTCACCATCCTATTAAACAAGATAAAATATAATAACGAAATAATTGAATAATTATTGAGAACCCCAAATTCTCAAGATGCTAGGACCCCTAATCCAAATCATGGGACCTCGAGACCTTAGACCCCCAGACCCCAGGCTCATAGACCATCGGACCTCTAGACTCTCGGGACTCCAACCACTAGACCCCCAAAATTCTGGGACCTCAGACTCTTGGAGACTCCTAGAACCCTAAATCCCCAAGAACCCGAGAGCCCAGACCCCTAGGATCTCGAACCCGTAAGACCCTTGAAACCCCTAGGACCCCTAGGCCCTCAAACTCCTGAGACCCTAGACCCCCCGATCCCCGATCCCCCAGGTATCAGGATTGTATACTAAAAATCATGATTTTGATTTTAGTATTTAATTTTATTTATTAATAAATAAATTTTTTTATTTTATGAGAATTTTAATTAACAATGTATGCGTTTTATTATTTATTTAATAATGTGCATGTGTGTCTTTTTTCTATATAGTATTTAATCTAATTTGAAGAGTTCGACTTATACACAGAAAATTAAATTATTGATTCTTATAGAATATAAGTTTTGGTTCAAAATCTTAGATCGAATTGGATACACCAGCGGTACGACTGTAGTACAATATTTTAATAGATCTGTCTTGATTATGGGGAATGGTTTTTATTTTGACAATTTTTTCGACCCATTGTACTAGTACACTTTGCGTGTATTGAATAAGGCCGTAATTAATTGTATAGTGACTATATAAATTAATTTACACTACATGGCTATTATAAGTGATTATGCTGTTAATTCTAAAAAAATTATTATTCAAATATATTTAATATTCGCTATTTAGATTCATTAAATGGTGCAATCTTTTATAGGTTTATAATCTCAGTGAGTTAGATAACGATATTAATTATATAGTGAATATTAATTATTTACGAAATTCACATCCTGAAATATCGGGATTGATGATACTATCCTGAGAAAACTTATAAGTTTTGAACGAGACAAACTTTGTAGGTGAATTTTATAATTTGGTAGTCAAATAAGTTAAGCATAAGGCCTTAAGAATTTTTTGAAGAAGCGGATTAAATATAATTGTCCGTAATTTAATTTAATCGACTGATATCTGTAATCTTAACGTGTGAAGAAGAAATAATCATTTACTAACAGGAGTTCAAATACTTCGATTTTAAGAATAAGGCTGGGAATGCAATTATAATTCATTAGTGGAATTAATTATAATTTATATTTTTATGAAATTACTTTTTGGTTAAGGTGGAATTTCATAATTGCATTAGAAATTCACGTGTTATTTACTCCATATATCCTTACGGTAGCCTATATATATAAAGTTATAAACACTGACGCCATAACTCTCATATTCAGTCAATTGACAAGGAGTTTAGGGTTTCCACGTTTCTTGAAAACCTAAGTCTAGTCAATAAGGGTTTTAAAGAACACGAAGAACGTAACTTACACTACAATCGTGATCTTGCATTCGAGAATATAGTAGGAGGCTTGTTTCGAAAAATTGACTTCTAGTCAATTACCATGGCAACTTGTTGACTAAAGTTTCTAGCAGCAAATGAAAACAAATCAATTGGTCTTCAACCTGTATAATCCTAAACTAACTTTGGGAGTAATACCGAGTTTTATTTTTGATTGTTCGATATAAAAAAAGTTTTTATCTTGAGCCCGTTTCGGCAACTCCCCGTCTAGATTGTTTTTAACAAAAATTATAGACATAATCTTATGATTTGGCAGTTTGCCCCAACACTAGGACCCCGAAGACCTCGGATCTCTGGGATCTCGCGACCCTAAGACTCCCATAACCCTCGGGACCTCAGGACCCCGGACCTCTAGTCCCTCAGGACCCCTAAATTCCCAGGACCTGAAATCTCACACCCATAGAACCTTGGGACCTCGGGACCTCGAGACCTCAAGAGCCCGGATACCTTAGACGTCGGACCCCCGGGACCCCGAGACCCTAGACCCTCAGAGCCACCAGACCCTTAGGACCTCAGACCCTTGAGACCCTGAACTCTCGGCCCCCTGGGATCCCCAAACCCGAAACTTGCAGAACCCCAAGAACCCAGACCCCTAAGACCCCGAGAGACCAAAACCTTAGGACCCTAGACCCTTGGTTCTATGAGACCCCAAATCTCCAGGATACCGTTACCCTGGTGTAGGTAACTGAATCCCAGGAAACGAAGATGGTGCATACAAATAGAATCAAATACGGTGCAGCACAAGATCTACAACGTACGAAAAAAAACTATGCGGTGCCGAACCATGTGGATGGATGGGGAAACCATCCAAACGAAATCCATATGGAAATATTAAAAACAAACTCTGAATCCCGAAACAGAAACCCGGTACATCCCAAGGCAGAATATGGATTATACTTGCTCGATCCTACTGATTTCATCACATTTCTATTCTTGAACTTGAATCCAAAGATCAACACATTTGTAATATGACAATCTTTTCTCCATTCAGATCTTCTGTTGTATTCTTAAATGTCGAAAACACGAACTGAGTGTGGGCTTAGATTCTTCGTGCTCCCAACTCTATCTGGCTACCTCACTTTTTTTGGTTCTCATAAATACGTAAAAAACCTAAAAGGCTAAACGAATGAATCATCTGGTGGCCAGGGTTATAACGACATATAAATAGGCTACAGTAGGGACTTGTGGAATAAATAAGACATGAGGTTCTAATGTAATTATTAAATCCTGCCACAACCTAAAAGCAATTTCATAAAAATATAAATTATAATTCATTCCACTAAATAATTATAATTGTACTCCCCGCCTTATTCTAAAAATTAATTATTTGAGCTCATGTTATAAAATGCTTATTATTCTCCACAAATTAAGATTACAGTTACTCGTTGATTAAATTAAATTACTGACGATTATATTTAATCGATTTTTTCAAAATTTCTTAAATCTTTTAGCTTAACTTATTTGACACTTTGGTTATAAAATTCACCTGTATGGCTTGACTCGGTCAAAACATATAAGCCTCCTTAAGGAGGTATCATCAATCCTAATATTTTGGGACGTAGATTCTGTCAATAATTAATATCCACCATATACTTAATACCATTACCCAACTCACTAGGATTATTGACTCATACAATATCGCACTCTCTAATAATCAAAATAACGAATATTAAATATACGCAAATTAACCATGGTGTGTAAATTAATTTATTAAGTCAGTATAAAATTAATTATCTCAACTTGATCTTATTCAATATATACAAAGTGTACTAGCACAATGAGTCAGAACAATTATTAAAATAATTATTATTTTTCGTAATCAAGACAGATCTATTAAAACATTAAGCCATACCGATAGTGTATCCAATTTCTTCTAAGATTATAAAACATAAATTTATATTCTACAAGAATAAAAAATCTAGTCTTCTATGTGTAAGTCGAACTGTACACACCAGATTTGTTAGGGTTGGCATACTGAAAATTATGTTTTTAGTATTTAATTTTATTTTAATAAAATTTATTTTTTTATTTTATGAGAATTTTTATGAGCATTGTATATATATCATTTCTTAATGTTATACATATATGTCCAATATTTTCTACAGTATTTAATCTGGTATGTAGAGTACGGCATGCACACATAATATCAAATTTTAAGTTCTTGCAGAATATAAATTTTATGTTCACAGTTTATATGAAAATGGACATACTATCTGTACGACTGTAGCACAGAGTTTTAGTAGGTCTATCTTGGTTACGGAGAGCAGATAATAGCGTCGTCTATTGTTCTGACTCTCTATGCTGGTACATTGTGTATGTATTAAACATGACACATTGAGATAATTAATTTTATACTGACTAAATTAATTAATTCGCACCCCAAGTTTATTATGAACGGTGCTTATGCTCTTAATCCTGAAATAATTATTGATTTACGTATATTTAATATTCGTTGTTTTGATTCATTAGAGTGTGCGATCTGATATGGGTGTATATTACCGGTGAGTTGGATAACGATATTTTTATATGGTGAAATATTAATTATTAACGGAATCTATGTTCTGAAATATCGGGATTGACGATACCCACTTAAGAAAACTAATAAATTTTAATTAGGCCAAACCCTACAGGTAGATTTGATTATCCGGCGGTCAAATAAGTTAAACAGAATAACTTAAAAAATTACAAGATGCCAATTAAATAAAATTATTAATAATTAAATTTAATTGGCGGGTTTCAAAAATCTTAACGTGGAGAGAAATGATAAGTTTTTAATAACAGGAGCTCAATGTAAGAAGGTCTTGAGATCATGGGTCAGAGTGCAATTATAGTTCTTTAGTGGTGTGAACTGTAATTTATTGTGTTATGAAAATTACAAAAACTGCTACTAATTTTTCATAATTGCAGATGCCGCTATTAGGTTTACTTAATTGCAGAAATCCCTATTGGGTGTCTGTGTTCCACTAGAAATCTTACTCATAATTATTCTACAGGTCCCTGCTGTAATCCTATAAATATGCGAGTAGGATGAACCATTTTCATAACTTGTATTCACGACTAAAGCTGTCCAGGTTCTACTGATACGAGTTCTTGATAGATTGTAACCCACACTACATTCAAGAATCGCATAAGAGAATATAGTAGAAGATCTGACGGAAGGTTCAACTCGGGAACAAAAATATAGTTGAAGATTTGATCAGTAAAAGGTATTCTTCTAAATTAACTTTAGTTGCACGAATTTTAATTTTGATCGTTCGACGTCAAAAATTTTATCTGGAGCCAATTTTGGCGTTTTCCCGTCCAGTTAATTTTTTATCGAAAATCGTTTGTAAAAATAATAATCTTGAGAGTTTTGCTTCCAACAAGATTAACTACAATGTAAAATAAAAGACACCAATGCACAATATTAAATAAATAATGAACTGAATACATCGCTCATAAAGATTCTCATTAAAATAAAAAAATAATTTTTATTAATAAATAAAAATAATGTCAAAAATCTAAATGTGATTTTTTAGTATACAATCCTAACACATAGACCTCCGGACTCACGGGACCCCGAGACCCCTCGGACCTCTAGAGCCCTAAAACCTCGGACTCTTGGGACCTCAGACCCCCAGTCCCTAGAACCTTGGGAACCCCAAGGACCTTGGACCCCCAGGACCCCAAGATCCTTAGACCCCTAGGACGTTGGATTCTTAGGACCCTCGATTCTCAGTCTCCCAAGACCCTGAGAACCCCAAGACCCCAGACCCCCTAGACAACCTTCTTTTAACTAATCTCTTTCCACAACTAGCACAACCTTCTTCTACAGATATGGTAATCACCCACTCATTACAGTTAAAATTGTAAAACATGGGACGAATGAGATTTAATATGATAAAAGGGATAAATAATATTATAAATTATATATTTTTTTAATATTAAAGAGTTTTTTTTAGATAACTAGTCTTTTAGGCACACACAATGCAAGTGCAATTCAAACGAATTTTAAATATGAAGTACCATTCATGCTAATACTTTTCCTATAATAGTTTTTAGAAAAAAAATACCATTATTAGTTTAAAATCATAAAATAATTCGTCACTTGCCCTCATCAACTAATAAATTTGTTATGCTGCATTTTTTTCCATTTTGAAAAAGACAAAATATGTACGTACAGTTAGACTTAAAAATTTTGTATTGAGTAATATGATAAGTAAATACATTTCTATTAAAATATAGTTGTGTGGGGGTGAATCTGCAAAAGTGAGATAGGAATGGAAAGATTTAGATCTAGGTCCTGGGGTCCATCAGCTTGATCGCTCCTACACATAGAAGCAAGGGTGAGATTGGTCGATGGACTTGGTCGGAAACCCCTATGATGCTTAAGTTAGTGAACTATAAGATGGATAGGAAAACTCTAAAGAGAATTTCATAGAGTTTCAGTAAGTAGAGTTGCGTCTATGTACCATGTCTTTGAGTTTGATATTTATAGTGCCATATGGGATTTGGCGGGAAAGGGGCGACTCTGCAGGTTTGATTTTAGCGAGAGTCACTGACTTTTTCCTCTTGGGGTCTACCCGAGGCTTTTTCAGCTAAGACGGGGGGTGGTTTCATCATTTTGGGTTCTATCAGGTGTTAATTCACTGCAAAGTTATACGGATGCAACATCACCATTAATGCTCCAAGCACGGTTGTCCCATCACATTAAATGCGTTCTGACTTCAGTTGTAGCTTTCAACATTACGTTCGTCCACGGTCTAGAGCTTCGTCTGATCGAGCTTTCTTGCTCTATAGCGGGCCTGCTGGCCGCTTCATTTCTTGGGCCTATTGGGCATGATTCAGGACTGTGGGCCAACCCATATGTGTTTGGGATGACCCCCTTCATTTGCCCCCAACTCTTATGCCTTGGTCTTGATTGAGGTGTGAAAGGAGCTCTGTGATGGACCATTCGGATACCCATAACTGCAGAAATTATTGTGACACATGTCGTTCACCCGTTAGCCGTTCTTTGGCATGCCTTGCTTTGAGAGTTGCATTGTTGCAGACGTCCCTTCATCTATTTGGGCGGGGAGGAGGGGGGGGGGGTATTCAAAATCTTCACTCAACGTGTATAAAAACAGTAGCGTTTTGACTTTTTGGAGGCTATTTGTGTTTTCTACTATCTTTGAGAGTTCTACTAGAGAAATACTAATGCTCCGACCTTTTACTGTACCAGCGTTCGCGTTGTGAAGTTTCAAAGCCCAGATCCTCCTCTATTTCGTAAGATCTTTCCCTTTCTCTTACTGTGTTCTGAGTTTGAGTCCCTTTGCGTCGAGTCTCCTCATCCGCTCTTCTTTTTTGGCATACACTTTCGGAGCATCTGGGTTTTCTTCCATGGGTAGGCATGCTAAGCATGTTTCGAGTTGAACTTCCCTTGCTACTTTTAGGAAAAAATACTATATCCCTTTCTTTTGTTTTCATTATATATTACAATCTTTCGGATTAGAAAGAGTCATTCTCTGGCAAGGGGAATGAGGTACCCTTTCCTGTAGCCTCTATAGTCAAGTGTGGGCTTCGATTCCCTCTTCCGTATCTTCTTAGGGATTTTCTGGCCCAGTGTCAACTTCATGTTAGTCAGTTATCTTTGAACTCCTTCCAGGTTATTGTGAGGATATCTAAGCTTAGCCCGCATTATGGCTTGGATCTTGTTGTTCCTGAACTTTTTCACTTTTATACGCTTGACTGTCGTGGGGACCATATAGTTTATTACCTTAGTTATAGGCGGAATGTTCTCGCCATGATTGTGGCGCCGAGCTTATGGGGTTTTTATTGGTCAAAAATAAAAAAATTCAAAAGATATTTAGAAAATATTTTAACACCTTGAAAGTTAAATTTTGAAAAAATTATTTTTTGTTAAAAATGGAGTCGCTACTTAGTTTTTGAGAAAAAATCAAGAAAAATAAAAATGGCTACTGATCTTTAAAACGTTAACCAGAGAAAAAGGGTTTGAGAGCTAAGGTATAAATCGAAAAATGTGTTAGGCACTCCGTTCACCCAACCGTGAAATTGGCCTCTAATAATCATCATTGGTTCTTAATTAGATTTTTTAAATTTATGCAAATACAAAAAATAGAGATAAGAATAGAACATCCAAAATTAAATACAGAAAATACATAGTATATGTATATAGTACGCCAAAAGAAAGCAAGTAAAAAAAGAAAATTCTAAATCCTTTGGTATGCAATTTCTAGTTAAATGATACATAGAGCAAACCCACATGACGTGATTTAAATAAAAGAATGAAAAGTATGCTAAAAGTCACTAAAATCAAGATATACTAAAGATAAATATGAATTTGCTAATAATATCATCAAATGATTTAAAAAAAATAACCTAAGTTAATCTAAACATGCTTCCAAATGAAATAAACAAAATATCCTTTAAAATTACCATACTAAACATGCATATTATCAAATAATCTAAGTTAACATGATTTTAAAGAAAAATATTCAACGCATGCTTTTTAAATGGTAACTATCAAGTTAGTTATTAACTAAAAACAAAACAAAATAAAATAAAAGACATGCCATTGAAAAGAAATTAAACAAAAAAAATTCTAGATTTTAATGTCAAACAAAATAAGAGAAAAGAAAAACAAAAGAAATATTAGGAAAGAAAAATTAAACCAACATTAAGAGATTTTATGAATTTTGATGTTAAACAAAATAAAAATAAATAAAAGAAATACTATGAAAGAAAAATTAAACTAACATTAAGAGATTTTACGAATTTTGATGTTAAACACAAGAAAAGAAAAGGAAAATAAAAGAAATACAATTAGAATAGATTTAAACTAATGTATTAAAACATAAACTAGCATAACAACTGTCTAATTAGAAAATATGAATATAGTATTGACAACTACAATCATATAAATATAAGTGCATTGATTATGATAATAACAATATCGAAAGTTGTAATTGCCAAATATGTTAGTACCACTTTTAATGGATTCAAGAATAACAATGTGCTATATGTGCAATGTAAACAAAATAACAACTAAAAAAGAAATAAGAAGTATCCAAACCACGCACATTAATTTCATGATTATAATTCCACAAATGAAATGGTAAACTAAATCAACTATTTATATGAATGAAACATGAGAATGAAAACTAAATTTAACCCAGCCACTCCAACGGATATAAAGTGGAGAGTGAAAGGCTGGGGATCTAAGCAGAATACTTGGATCGTTATAACCCGGGTGATGCCTCAAGTTGGGGAGATGTGCTTCAATGGTCCAATCCTCAATCAATTATCTAATCCAAGTGTAGGTGAGTCAGGATTTCGATATCAGTGGTCAACAGGGTTTCAGCGTCGGGGCTCGTACTCTCTCGATTCTTTGGTAAAGTACCTCTCACTCTCAATTATATCTGAAAAACATACTAGGGGTACGGTATTTATAGAATTCTTCAACCAATGTGATGCTGGCACGTTTTGGGACACATTAGGATTTCTCAAGGTGGCGGTCACCACATCATGAGTCGGCAGTCGCTACTTTAGGAGTGTTTCCACAAGTTTCTTATGGCGGTCGTCACTATGCAAGTTAGCGGTCACCAGGTTGGAGTTGGTGGTCGCTTGAATTTGGCAGTCGCCACAATGGAAGGTGGCGACTCTAGGTTCAAGTTGGCGGCTAGAGATTTGGACATTGTGGGTTCACTTGTTCAAAAATTTAGCTTACTTAGCTTGGATACTGAGCTTAGATCATTCCTCGAGGATCGTTTAGAAGCACCATTCTCTCCATTCTCATGATTAGATTCACTTGGATCAACCTAAGATTGGCGAGGTCAAATTGGGGTGTCTACAGTTGTCCCTCTTTGATATAACTTGCATATCAACGCGTGATGCAAGTTATATCAAAGATCCAGAGACAACATCCATTTGACCGAGCCATCAATCTTAAGCCATAAACACACAAACATGCATATAATGTTAGTCATACTCAAATTTTCATTGAGCTACCTACGTACCCCTTTTGCTAGGGATCAAACCAAAACGAATTTCCTGGGCAAATTCAAGGATGCAAGATACTAAATATGATGCAGATACTAACATGATGCAAACACCGATGTGATCAAACGACTTTCTAAAGATCGAGTCAAGACGTAAAAGGAGGACAAACAAACAATAAGTCAAAGATCGAGTCAAGATCTAAAAACTCAGCTGGGGATAAAATAATTAAAAGGATCGAGTCAAGATCCTAAAAATTATCCTAACCCGGGAAAACACACAAACTAACAGGTCAAGAAAATAACTAAAAAGTCAAGTCAAGACTTTAAAATTATCATCATTAGAAAGAACCACGAATTAGTAGATCGAGTCAAGACCTAGGAACTCGGGATAAAACACGGGATTAAAATAATCAAAAGTCGAGTCAAGACTTAAAACTATCTTTATCGGAAAGGATAATCACAAATTAATAGGTCGAGCCAAGACCTAAAAATTCAGGATGAAGCACGGGATAAAAATAATTAAAAGCCGAATCAATGCTTAAAACTATTTTTATCGGAATAAATAACTACAAATTAATAGGTCGAATCATAACTTAAAGACTCGGGATGAACACGGGACAAAAATAATTAAGAGTCGAGTCAAGACTTTAAAATTATTATTTTTAAATCCCAAAAAATAAGGCAAACAAAAAATCATAGGGGCATGAAAAATACATAAAAAGCAATCATGACATAGGTGCCTGGGGAGTAAGGCTTAGGGTGCCTAGGGAGCAAGGCTTGAAAAGCCTAAGACGCCTTCTAGACTTAGGATGCCTGAGGAGCAGGGTTTGAAACATAGGATGCCTAGTGCACTAGTGCTTAGGAAACCTAAGATTCCTTCTGGATTTAGGGTACCTAAGGAGTAGGGCTTGAAAAACCTAAGACGCCTTTTGGACTTAGGGTGCCTGATGAGTAGGGCTTGAGAAACCTAAGACACCTTTTGAACTTAGAATCTAAATGCCTTATGGACTAGCGTTTGGAGAAAAACCTAAAACACCTTCTGGACTTAGGACCTAGACGCCTTATGGACTAGGATTTGTAAAAAAATCTAAGACACCTTCTGGACTTAGGACCTAGACGCCTTATGGACTAGAGTTTGGAGAGAACCTAAGACACCTTCTAGACTTAGAACCTAGACGCCTTATAGACTAGGATTTGGAGAAAAACCTAAGACACCTTCTGGACTTAGGACCTAGACACCTCATGGACTAGGGTTTGTAGAGAACCTAAGATACCTTCTAGATTTAGGACCTAGACGCTTTATAGACTAGAGTTTGGAGAAAAAGCTAAGACACCTCCTAGACTTAGGACCTAGACGCCTTATGGACTAAGGATTGGAGAGAACTTAAGACACCTTCTGGACTTAAGACCTAGACGCCTTATGGGCTAGGATTTAGAAAAAAACCTAAGACACCTTCTAGACTTAGGACCTAGATGCCTTATAGACTAAGGTTTGGAGAGAACCTAAGACACCTTCTGGATTTAGGACCTAGACGCCTTATGGACTAGGATTTAGAAAAAAACCTAAGACACCTTTTGGACTAAGGACCAAGACGTCCTATGGACTAGGATTTAGAAAAAAACCTAAGACACCTTCTGGATTTAGGACCTAGACGCCTTATGGACTAGGGTTTGGAGAAAAATCTAAGGATCGTCACTCACACACGAACCTAAGATTGGGTTTGCTTAGCGCACCAGGGCTTAGGGTGCTTAGGGCTTAAGAGTACCAAAGGATCATCACTCACACACAAACCTAGGGTTAGGTTTGCATGGCGTACTAAGGCTTAGGGTGCCTAGCTCACTAGGGCTTGAATCAACAAGCCATTGCTGAGGGTTGCTACACAGCTTTTAAGATCTATGGACTCATGTTTTCTGAAGAGTTATATCCCATTGTATAGGAGTTCACTGACATTCTTGATCTCGTCCTACGGGAGTTCGTGGTAATACCTTCCATGTTCGTCTCTGCAAAAAAGTGGATCATGCGTCTTTGTGGTCTGACTGGCTGGGAGGTTTCTTTTTCGTCAATGGAGATTTACTGGACACAGACTCTGCCCTACCAGTTCCCTTGGTGACTTTAACTTCCAATTGTAGTGCCATTGTGTTCTATGCATATGTCTGCTTGTCCCGTGTCTTTTAGTTTCCTATGACGACCGGGTTAGCACTATTCTGGTGGACATTGCTGAGCAAATAAGGGCAGAAAAGGACTTAGTGCCCCTAGTTTTGGCCTAGACCCTGATGCTATCTACGTCTTTTTCTGGTTTCCCTTTGCTTCTCCAAATAAAACTCAAATCTCTCATTTTTTTCGTTTTTCTCTTCTTTTGCCTATTTTTCTTGATTTTTACCTCTCTTCTCTCCTTTTGCTGATTTCTCTCAATTTTTACTGTTATTCTCTCCTTTTGCTGATTTCTCTAAGATTTTACCGCTCTCTTCTCTCCTTTTTTCACTATCTCTCTTTATTTTCTTGTATATCTCTCATTTTTCTAATTTCTCTCGATTTTTATCTTTTTTCTCTCTTTTCAAATCTAGCTGATCAAGAAAGTAAATCTTCTATAGAAATAGGGTTCGAAAGGGTACAGCGTTGTTGCCTTTGTCTATCGTTCTTTTTATTCGATATGCATTACCGAGGTAGCTTGGAGATAATGTTTTTCTTTACTGACTGGAAGAGATATCACTTGGCCGTGCTTCTAGTGACAGATTCCTTTTATGATTTTGACCATTATGGACCATCTAGATGTCTTGCTGCTTAGTCTTCGGCTGTTCACCTTCTATTATCCAAACTAGATCATGAGGCAGTTTAGTTAAGGTCAGATCATATTTCACGGTGTATGGGATCGTATTAATTCATCTTTCCTTCAGGCCCCATTTTTGACGCAGTATCTGGAGACTTGGCCATCTCGTTCACTGATGAAGATGCAGGAGCTACCCCACACTGAGCTCTCCGAGGAGTACAAAGTATGGTTGGTTCAGGATAAAGAGAACAGAAACAAAGAAGATGGAGAAGAACAAGTAGCAAAGAGAAGGAAGATCTGAGAGATCTGTTTTGCTTTTAAAATTTTGTAGTTTTCTTCTTTATTTAGAGTTTAGGACTTGCGTGCCCGCCCTTTATTTTCAAAACTTTGTGATTGCAGCTTAAATAATAAAAATCCCACGTTTATCTGAAAAAGGTTTCCAATTATTTAAAATTTTTTTTATTCTTGCAATTAAACAACTTTATTATCAAAACTCAAAGATAAATCTGCATTGATCATTACTTGGATTCAAAGATGGTTAAAACAAAGAAGGTGGCCAGACTTTTTGAAAGAAGCTGCCTACGTATCCCAAAAAGTGCAATTAGGCCATAACGTAGTTTGAGCTCGATTTACTCTCGAGCATTAACACTCTCCTTTTGTGATGCCCCAACTTTTGCCTAGGTCACCCTTTCGAATTTTCTGTCTTGTGGGCTGCTCTAACTTTTGCCTGGGTCGTATTTTCGATTTTCAACCCAATGAAATTTTATCTTATTTTATTTTTCTTTCAAGGTATACTTTTTGAGCTGGTCTAAGTTGATTGGAGTGGAGAACGTGTTACCATCTAGATCCATGATGATTACAACACCACCGGTCATAATAGTCTTAATCAAATATGGCCTGACCTAATTTAATTTGAACTTTTCCCTTGGATCAAAAGCATGAGCCCTGATTTTCTTAAAAATCAAGTCACCTTTTCTAAAGGCCCGGGTCTTGACTTTCTTGTTGAATGCACGAGCTATCCTCATTTGGTATCCTTGTATGTGAAATAGGATTTGTAGTCTTCTTTCAATGAACAAGAGAAGCTCTTCCATTCAATTCTTTTGCCATTTTTTGTTGGTTGAGCTGCATCTTATACTTCCTAATCCCTTCAAAGAATTTCTACAATCCTATGATATGGCCGTCTTGATCTTTGGACTTCACAATCATATCGTCTATATACACTTTGGCTTTCTTGTGTATCATGTCATGCAACAAGGTAGTTGTAGCTCTTTGATAGACTGTCCCTTCATTCTTCAAATCAAATAGCGTCACGTGGTAACAGTAAGTGCCCCACGATATAATGAATGTCATCTTTTCTTTGTCTTCAAGATACATTAAGATCTGATTGTACCCAGAGAAACCATCCATAAATAATAAAAAGGTATTCCCCACTGTGCTATCTACCAAGACGATAATGTGCGGTAATGAAAAGTCGTCCTTCGAACTAGTCTTGTTGAGATTCTAAAAATCCACACAGACACTGATGCATCCATCCTTCTTCAAGACCGGCACAATGTTAGCCACTCACTTTGGATACTTGGTTGCCATAAGGAATCCAGCGTTGATCTGTGTGGTGACTTCTTCTTTGATCTTCAGAGCCCATCTTGACCGTATCCTTCTCAATATCTATTTGACCAGGTTGGCATCGAGATACAAAGGGATATGGTGTTGGATGATTTTAAGATCAATACCGGGCATATCCTTGTATATGACCATGCAAAATTGTCTTTGAATTATTTTAATAAAATCATTAATTGTTCACGTTCAACTGAAAATAAAGAAGAACTAATTTGGACAATATGTGGGCTAATTTTATTATTCAGATTTATTGGCAAAGTTTTTTCAATTATTGGTTGGGCACGCATTTCTTCTTCTCTTTTTATTAAAGCTTTTAATTCTTCGGAGACATTCCCTTCAAATTCAAAATCATCAAAAAGCGTACAAAATAAATCAACAAAAGTAAAATAATCAGAACTTTCGTTTATTTTATTGATATCAAAGAGAGCAGGGATTACAAAATCGAAAGAAAAAGAAGAGGGTGCACAGATAGACGTGTCCTCGAACTCGACATTCAACTGATCAGAACAAAATAAAAACTTGCAAGACTCTGACTCTGACTCAAGACTTGAATCACGTAAATTACAATAATCTAAAAATCAGCTATGACATTCGGTGCAAATGGAGGTGGAATGGCCTTATTGTCAATGAGATCCTGAATGTCATGGCGGAGTTACGGATAGTTGTCGATTTGGTGTCCGTGGCTCTAATGGTATGAGCAATATTGGGTAGAATCGTAGCATAGCGGTAGAGGGCTAGGAGGCAGCATTGGATCAAGAAGCTTTATCAGCCCTTTCTCGACAAGTCGATTAAGGGCCGTGGTCAGAGAGATATTAAGGGGAGTAAAAACTCTCCTTAGCATTTTCGGCTGCGACGATTGGTTATTTCTGTAAGGAGGTGATGAAGGTAAAGAATTCGGTCGATCTGATTTGGGGTTTAGCAAATTCACCTTGTTATAGCGAGATGCAAGGTTAGTGGAAGAGGTGCGATGGTTTTAGTTATTGGGTGGGTATGGACTTCTCAGCTTTTGGTTCGGCTCATCCTCGTAGATATTACTAGACTAGATTGCATCTTCTATCTGAACCTCGACATCAAATAACTGCTCGAATGTGGAGAGCGGCTGTGTGATCAAATAACACTTTAGAGGACATTGGAGATTCTTGACTAGAATCCTCACCAATTCCTTTATGTTGGTTAATTTGTTATTTTAGTCGCATTTTCCCTCTATTTGGTCAAAAAGTCCACAAACGACTCCCGGCCTTCTTGATGAGTGGTCTCCAGCTCCCTAGTGGTTACATTCAGCTGGACATTATAACTGTACTGCCTAACAAATGTCGTAGCTATGTCTTTCCAGGTTCTGGTCTTTGCTACATTGAGGGAGAAAAACCATTTCTGGGCTGCCCCAAAAAGAGATTAGTGAAAGAGCTGGGCCTTCAGTTGGTCATCAATTTCCATTGGTGATAGGGTACCAACATATATTCAGAGATGAATTCTGGGATCTTCAGTTCTGTCAAATTTTTTCATATCAGGTATTTTAAACTTATCCGGGAGCTTGGCGCATGAAAACAGGCAGAGTCTCCCTACATCAAGCATATATTCCTCAATTTCCTTAACCTTTCTAAATATCTTCTCCATTTGGTCGATCTTCTCAGCAAATGCAGATTATCTGGACTAAATAGTATTTTCGTCTACCACCGAGACCTGCTGAGGAACCCGGGGTGGGGGAACAATTTGTGTGCCATCATTACCTTGGTTTTCATCCCAAAAATTTTCTCTATTGCCATTCGTATCATCCTGTGGCACATTTACCACTAAAAAATGGGCCTGAATTACCCGAATCTGTGCTTGGCATTGCACCTGAGCCTAAGTCTGCTGCTCAATGGCCCTCTGTATGTCAGTAATCGCCCTTATTAGGGCTGCCAGATTCACCTCATTCTCGGCCTTCTTAGACTATTTTGCTATCGATTAGGAAATTTTATAAAGTCTTCCGATTACTGATCTTGCCCAAGCACACGCCGACTATGACATTTTTGACTCAATGGTTCAAACCCGAAGCAAAATCTAGATCCCAAAAGCAAAATCACCAGTATCAGACACATCTTGAAGAAGATCTTGATAACAAATAGGTGACATTCCAAATGCCAAATACAACTGACAATGAGCAAATATAATCACTGAAATAGAAACATGCCCCTACTGGCTCCATACTAGTAGCATAACAACTAGAAACCTTAGTGCCCAAGAATCGACACGAAAACTTAGCGAAAGAACAACACAACTCCAAAAGGAAGGTGTATCCAAAGAAACTAAAAATAAAAAATGGGCAGCACTCTGGTAAGAAAAACAGCTCTAAGCCAAAAAGACCAATTTATCCTAAGATTCTAAAGGAAAAATAGACATCACTCCAATAAGAAAAATAGATCTAACTCACGTGGGTCTATAAGACAAGATCCTGTACAGGGGTTTGAAGAAAGAAAACCTAAACAAAACTAGGGGTATAAAATTGATAGCCCAAGAAGATTTCGAAAGAGAGGAAAAAGCTATCCTAAAGGCTTCGAACCAAAACACAAGCATGACCCCGAGAAGAAAACACGAAAGATAAACAAGGTAAATATCAAAACCCGGGTAAGAATTTGAAGGAAAAATTATCTTAATCAACAAAGGATAGCAGAAAATCGGGGCGAAACCCGAAAAAGGGAACTAGCCTAAACTAAACAAACACACAAAAATAACAATCCTAACAAATGCAAACAAAATATACAATTAACAAAACAAATAATCCTACTGGTACAATAACACCTAATGGAGGGTTCTAAGCTACTATATACAGAAAATGCCAATTTGGTTAATAATCAAGGTACTTTCTAAATAGAGCTGAGTATATACCTCCTATACCTGGTGTGGTACAGGACATGGTCAAATGGTATGCACGAACTCTTTTACCGCACCTATAAAAGCGTCCAACCAGTAAGGCTTGCCCGCCTTCCCAACGACCAGAAAATAGTAAATCGATCGGAATATCGGGTCAACCAGGCATGGGAGTTAAGAACAATGCACATGAATGCGCAAATGTAAATGAGAAAATTCTTATTAAGAACCAATAATATTTTCAAGCCTAATCCTCTTAATTGATTTTATAAATCAGTCCCTAGCAAAGTCGCCAGAAAATATTATGATGTCGGGCTTATGGGGTTTTTGTTGGTAAAAAATAAGAGAATTCAAAAGATATTTAGAAAATATTTTAACACCTTAAAAGTCAAATTTTGAAAAAACTCTTTTGTTAAAAATAGAGTCGCCACTTAATTTTTGAGAAAAATCAAGAAAAATAAAAATGGCTACTGATCTTTAAAATGTTAATCAGAGAAAAAGGGTTTGAAGGTTAAGGTACAAATCAGGGAATGTGTTAGGCACCCCGTTCACCTAACCATGAGATTGGCCTCTACTAATCATCATTGGTTCTTAATTAGATTTTTCAAATTCATGCAAATACAGAAAATAGAGATGAAAAGAGAACATCCAAAATCAAATACAGAAAATACATAGCATATGTATATAGAATGCTAAAACAAAGCAAATAAAAAAAATTCTTAAGTCCTATGGTATACAATTTCTAGCTAAATGATACATGGAGAAAACCCACATGGCATGATTCAAATAAAAGAATAAAAAATATGCTAAAAGTCACTAAAATCAAACTATACTAAAGATGAACATGAACTTGCTAACAATATCATCAAATGACTAAAAAATAATAACCTATGTTAATTTAAACATGATTCCAAGTGAAATAAATAAAACATCCTTCAAAATTATCATACTAAATATGCATATTATCAAATAATCTAAACTAACACAATTTTAAACAAAAATAATCAATACATTGAAAAGAGATGTTCTAAAACAAAACAAAATAAAATGAAAGAGATGCCATTGAAAAGAAATTAAACAAAATATTTTCTGAATTTTAAAGTTAAACAAAATAAGAGAAAAGAAAAACAAAATGAATGTTAGGAAAAAAAATTAAACCAACATTAAGAGAATTTGTAAATTTTGATATTAAACAAAATAAAAAAAATAAAAGATATACAATGAAAGGAAAATTAAACTAACATTAAGAGATTTTGCAAATTTTAATGTTACACAAAAAAAAGAAAAAAGAAAAGAAATACAATTATAAGGGATTTAAACTAATGTATTAAAACATAAACTAGCATAACAACTATCTAATTAGAAAATATAAATGTAAGTGCGTTGATTATAAAAATAACAACATCGAAAGTTGTAATTGTCAAATATGTTAGCATTACTTTTAATGGATTCAAGAGTAACAATGTGCTATATGTGCAATGTGAATAAAATAACAACTAAAAAAGCAATAAGAAGTATCGAAACTACGCACATTAATTTCATGATTTTAATTCCACAAATAAAATTGTAAACTAAATCAACTATTTATATGAATGAAACATGAAAATGAAAATTGAATTTAACCCAGCCACTCCAAATGATAGAAAGTGGAGAGAGAAAGGCCGGGGATCTAAGCAGAATATTTGAATCGTTATAACCCGAGTGATGCCGCAAGTTAGGGAGATGTGCTTCAACGGTCCAATCCTCAATCAATGATCCAATCCAAGTGTAGGTAAGTCAAGGTTTCGGTATCAGTGGTCCGGTAGGGTTTTGGCATCGGGGCTAGTACTTTCTCGATACTTCGACAGAGTACCTCTCACTCTTAATTCTGTCTAAAAAATGTACCAAGAGTACGGTATTTATAGAATTCTTCAACTAATGAGATGCTGGCACATTTTGGGACACGCCAGGATTTTTCAAGGTGGCGATCGCTACATCATGAGTGGGGAGTCGCTACTTCAAGAGAGTTTTCACAAGCTTCTTATGGCTGTCGCCACTATGCAAGTTGGCGATCGCCAGGTTGGAGTTGGCAGTCGCCACAATACAAGGTGGCGGCTCTAGGTTCAAGTTGGCGGCTAAAGATTTGGACATTTTGAGTTCACATGTTCAAAGATTTGGCTTACTTGGCTTGGTTACTGAGATTGGATCATTCCTCGAGGATCGTTTAGAAGCACCATTCTCTCAATTTTCATTATCGAATTCACCTGAATCAACCTAAGATTGGCGAGGTCAAATTGTGGTGTCTAAAATGATCTACGACCTTCCAAGCTCTGACTGATCAGATGAAGACTTCTTGCTTAAATGGGGGCAGTTTGCGTTCTCCCTTAGGGGCTAGAGGCTAGTCTGTTCCTAGGTATCCCAATAGTTCAGGTTAACACCCTTAATCTGTCGTGTTTATTATTTATTATTGTGTTTTTCTCGCGTTCTTACATGTTCATTGTTTTTATCCTTAGATACCAACCTTGCTGCTCGGAGGAAGAAAATAGCTCGTACCGAAACGATCAAGAGGGCCCAATCTTTGAAGCTCTGGCTTCGCTTCTCCATGATCCTCATTGGCTTACCCGTTCTCCCATAGTTTGAGATAGAACCGTGCTCTAGAATCTCCTCGAGGACAAGATCATACATGGCTTGACTACGTGTTCTCAACCTCCGTCGGCAACTCTTGGGGATAACCACCACTCTAGCCTCGACTCCTCCTCCTTCTACTACCCTTAGCGCTGCCAACTCTAAATCTACTGCTACGGTTTTTGCGGCGGTCGACGTGCTTGGGGGTTTAGCCCTTCCATCTCTGTTGGCTTTGCCACCTCTTCTTGAGACTCTCATGCTACTGCTCCAAGCGCCACTACTAAGGACCTAGTGCTTGCCATGGATGAAGTCAAACTCAGAACAAATAAGGAGAAAGGCCAAGAACTTACCAAATAGAGGAGGATCTGCATTTTCTTCCATGGGTAGGCATGCCAAGCTTGTTTCGAATTCAACTTCTCTTGCTACTTTCAGGAAAAAATACTTCATCCCTTCTTTTGTTTTCATTAGATATTATAATCTGTCGGATGCCAAAAAGTCGTTCTATGGTAGGGGATGAGGTAGCTTTCCCTGTAGCCTCTATAGTCGAGTGTTGCTTCGATTACATCTTCCGTATCTTCTTAGGGATTTTCTGGCCCAATGTTGACTTCATCCTAGTCAATTATATTTGAACTCCTTCTAAGTCATTGTGGGGATGTTTGAGATTAGTCGGTGTTATGGCCTGGATCTTGGTGTCCTCGAACTTTTTCACTTTTATACCCTTAGGTGTCGCGGGGACCTTGTAGTTTACTACCTTAGTCAGAGGTGGAATGTTCTCTCCATGATCTACAGCATTCCAAGCTCTGACCAATCAGATGAAAACTTTATGCTTGTAGAAGGAGTTTGAGTTCTCCCCTGGCGGGCTAGGGAATGGTCCGTTCCTAGGTATCCCAGTAGCCCAAGTTGACGCCTCTAATCTGTCTTATATATTAATTATTGTTATGTATTTCTCACGTGCTTACTTGTTCATTATTTTTTTCCTCTGATACTGACCTTACTACTCGGAGGACGAAGGCAACCCATTCCGAAACGATCAAGAGGGCCGAGTCTTTGAAGCTTTGGCTTCATTTCTCTGAGATCCTCACTAGCTTACCCATTCTCCCATAGTTTGAGACAGAACCGAGCTCTAGCATTTCCTCGAGGACAAGATCAGGCATGGCTCGGCTACATGTTCTCAACCTCCACTAGCGTGTCTTGGGAACGATCGCCACTCCAGCCTCGGCGGCTCCTCCTCTTGCTGCCCCGAGCGCTGCCAACTCTAAATCTGTTGCCACGACTTCTGAGGCAGTCGACGTCCTTAGGGTTTCAGCCCATCCCTCTCTGACGGCTCTACCGCCTCTTCCTAAAGACTTCTCTATCGCTACTCCAAACGCCACTACTAAGGACCCAACATCTACTGTTAGCCCAAGGGCTTTTTAATTTAATTTTGATGATTTTTATAATTTATTTTCTAAGAATAAATATTTTTAAATGGGTAATATTTTATATTTTCAAAATAAAAGTGTTAACACATTTTTGAACAATCATAGTTGACACCTTAGCCAAAAAGGAAAGACTTTTATCTCAAAAGGTTCAAACACTTAAGAATTCTTTAATTTGAATTTTTTGTGTTGATCTTAATTGAAAATTAAGTCAAGCACTCTTAAGGCAAAGTATACTTGA
>JAOTRH010003910.1:0-24025 GCA_034768845.1 Heliamphora exappendiculata
TATTTTTTGTTTCACATTTTTCAAAAAATAATAATTTATTTTGATTAAATATTTTTTTATTTAATTAATTCAAAATTTAAAAGTAATTCCCACGTTTTTCAAAATATCCGATTTAAAAAAATCATCTTAAACGTGATATTTTGTAAAAAATAAAATATCTAAATTTTTTTGTTTAATTAAATTAAATAATTAAAAAAACTTAATTTTATTTTCTATTGTAAAATATTTTAATTAAAATTGAGTTTTCGAATTAATTAAATTAATACGATAAATAAAACAGATATGCAATCATTCACGCAGTTCATATATATATAAATACGATATGCATATATTTCAATTTTATGATCTAAGTAAAACACTGAGGTGTTTCAGTCTCCCTAAGAGAATCAGCTATTTTAATTCCTGTTCGCATTTGATTCAGTGTCCTGTTTGTATCAAGCTTTCCTAATATTATCTGATATATCAATATATATCATATCAGTCTCGTATATATCAGAATATACATCAAAATCAGTCATGGGAGAGAAAAAGTCACCAGCAACCACCAGCCACCGCCGGCACCACCTTGCTGCCACCTTTAGGTGACTCCTGTTGCCTGATCCGGGCTCGGCTTTCGACGAGCTTTATACCGTTGGAAAGCTCTCGAAATATGAGATTTTTTTTTTCAAAAAATTTGCTGAAAAACTGCACGAAAACAGCTAAAAAACTATCCGAACAACAGGAAAACACTGCTGGCCGCAACAGCACTGGGCAGCTAACTTTCCAGGGCTTTTTTGACCTCTTCCCGAACTCAATTTTTGATGTACTTTATATCAAAAGAAAACTCTAGAAAAGTACTATTTTTATGAAGAAAACTTCTAAAAAATAGTACAAAAAACTACTGGAAACACTGCCCAAAGCTGCTGCCGCCTTTAACTGCCAACTTCCCGAGGCTGTTCCGACCTTATCCGAACTCCGTTTTTGACCTACTTTATATAAAAAAAGCTATCAAAAAGTACTATCTTTTCATGAAAAAAATGCTCAAAACAGTCCAAAAAATTGCCAAAAAATTGCCTGGAAGCTGCTAGAAAAAAGCCGATGTCGGTCTGTTTGTCGCTTATTTGGGTTGTGATTTTGATCTAGTTTTTTTTCTAATTTTGACAGTATTTTGAGATATGTTTTACTGTTATTTTTATTTAAAAAACTTTTAAAAAAACAATCCCAAAAAGGGCCCAAAAAATCATAAAAACTGCCGCCAAACCGCCGCTGGCAAAGCTGTCGGAACCGGGCTATTTTGGTGATTTTTCTTTACTAATTTGACTTGTTTTTTATACTGTGTTTTATCCATAAATACTGTAAAAAAACTCATAAAAAAAATTATTTAAAATCATTAAAAACTTATTGCGATCTGTGACCTGTTAAAACTCGAACCACCATCAGTGCCGCCTTCATTTTTCATGTTATTGGACATGTTCAACCTGTACTTAAATAATCTAAATAGATATTTAAAAATATAAAGCTAACTATTAAATCGATCCTATATTCCGAATGCTCATATTCAATCTATCACGGTCAACTCCCGTGATTGAAAAAATAATTATCATTCACACCATTCAATCAAACATGAAAAATAAATGACGATCATAAAATTGGGATTAGAACGCCTACAAAACAGAGTTAGCAACAGTTCTAAAACTACCCGGTCTTGATAACCAAAAATAAAAAATAAAATGGTTGTGATACCAATTGTTGGAGGCAAGACTGCCACGATCTTTGTTTTTACAAACGATTAACGAAAAAATTAACTAGACAGGCAATCACCAAAACAGACTCCACATATAAATTTTGATGACGAACGATCAAAATAAAACCCGTGCATCTGAAGTTAATTTAGAAGAATACATTTTTACCGGTTGAATCTTCAACTACGATTTGAATGCGAGTTGAAACTCTTGTCAGATCTTCTACTGTATTCCCTTATACGATTCTCGGATATAATGTGGGTAATAATCATCCGAGAACTCGTACTGGCAGAACCAAGTCAATTTTAGTCTTAGAAGATAAGTTATGAAACTGGTTCAGTCTACCCACATATATATAGGGCTACAGCAAAGGCCTGGGGAGTAATTATGAATAAGACTTCCAGTGGAACACAGACTTGATCAGCGGTTTCTGCAATTATAGAAAATCAGCAGCGATTTCTACAATTTACATAAAACACTGAATTATAGTTCACACCACTAAAGAATTATAATTGCACTCTGACCCATAATCTCAAGACCAAATAGCATTGAGTTCATGTTATTAAATGCTTACAATTTCTCCCAATGTTAAGTTTTTCAATACCTGCTAATTAAATTTAATTAATGATAATTTAATTTAATCCACATCTTGATATTCCTTAAGCACTTCCACTTAACTTATTTGACCGTCGGATAATTAAATCGACCTGCAGGATTTGCTCCAGTCAAAACTTATAAACTTTCTTAAGGGGGTATTGTCAATCCCGATCTTTCGGGATATAGATTCCGTCAATAATTAATATTCGCTATATAAATAATACTGCTATCAAACTTACCGAAAAAATAGACCAATAAAAGATCTCACAATCTAATGAATCAAAACAACGAATATTAAATATACGCAAATCAATAATTATTTTAGGATTAAGAGGATAAGCACTATTCATAATAATATTGGGGTGTGAATTAATTTATATAATAAGTATAAAATTAATTAACTTAAATATCCCGTTTAATACACGTAAAGTGTACTAGCACAGAGAGTCGGAACAATAGACGACGCTATTATTTGTTTCCCATAATCAAGACAGGCCTACTAAAACTCTGTGCTATAGTCGTATCGATGGTATGTCCATTTCTATTTAAACTGTGAACATAAAATCTATATTCTACAAGAACCTAAAATATGATCTTATGTGTGCAAGTCCTACTCTACATACGAGATTAAATACTATACAAAATATCGAACATCCATACATAATATTAAAAAAATGATACACATACATTACTCATAAAGATTCTCATAAAATAAAAAATTAATTTTATTAAAAAAATAAAATAAAATACTAAAAATATGATTTTTAGTATATCAACCCTAAGATATTGCCCCAACATATGTATCTTTACGGGCTTTCACCAAAGAACCTATATCCGTCCCAACTAAAATGATAGTTTTAACTAGTGCAACACATGCACATATAAAAATCAGAGTTTTAAATGCACTACGGCCACATAAGATCACATATCAGTCCTACAACATGCATGAACAGCATTAAAGTTCTAAAAGCATGAAATCACGTACCACATAACCCGTCACGAGAACACGTGCCACAAAGCCAACACATAACCGAAGGCCAAGCCAAACCTCTCATACTAACCACCACACAAACAACCGTCCATTGACAACCCGCATCTAACCATGCACCTCACATCGCATCTAACCCACGTCATCCCGAGGACGACAACAAAACGAACCACCATGACTCACCACGACCAACCTAGACAAAAAATGACTAACATCCCTTTTCATGAGTCCAATCGATAGAATCCCATAATTTAATCGATTGAAACATCACTGGCAGAGAGCCAGTCAAAAGAACCTCGCAACCCAACTGACCGAAAAACCACCATAGCCACCAAAACAACCAAAACGCCCTACACAGGACCCAGTCAACTGAACCCCTACCCAGTTGACCAAAACAAGCTAGTGGAACTTTGCAAAATTTCCCCAAAAGCACATGTTAGTCGACTGACCTCCCGGTCTAGTCGACTGAACCACCCAAACGACAATCCAGTCGACTGAACCACCCAGTTCAGTTGACTAACCTCAGGTAAAAATCGTTTTTGAGCTACGGGTTCAACCATCTTAATCCTAAATTGAAGCCTCCAAGCTCCCTTTTCAACACACTCGGACATACCATAACCCAAAACTACCACAAAATCTTGAAAGAAACTCTTGAAACCCGATTCCATCCAACCAAAATTGACCAAAAATGGTTTTGAACCAAAAACTCGATTTATCGAAACGTAACTCGATTTCATGCATTTTAAGACGGTAAAAACACACATGATTACATGTAGCACCTTTATATGATATGAGAGTCTAGGATTCTATCTCGTTGAGTCAAAAACTCGATGCCTTGATCCTCGTGTAAAACCAAACTTTGCCAGAATAAAATTTCGTCCAGATGGATGCGTAGCCCACCACTAGAAGACTAAAGATCTACTATTGGATCGGTGAAAACCGAGCCTTGAGCGCTCGAAAAGTTAGAGAGAAAGTAGAGAGAAAAAGGAGAAACTTAGCTGAGAAATTTTGAAAATATTTTTTAAAAATATCTAACGCGAGATATTTATAGACCACGAAAATATCTTCTTTTTTTTTTAAATTTGCACCGTAATGCCTAACAGTCCCGAGAATCAACCCCGCAAGCATCTCTAAATGTGAACATACATATAAACACATATGAACATGCTGTAACGAAAATGGTAAACACGCGTTGAAAAACACCGAAAAAGAAAACGGGTTAGGGTCTCACAACTCTACCCCTTAAAGGAATTTTGTTCTCGAAATTCAGTATAAGGTTAAAGGACAAACCCGTCGATCACAATCAACACAGGCACGGGAGATGATTAGCCAAATCATTCCTAGGATATAGCCAAACAAGGCCAGGCATCCTAAACAACAACTAACTATCTCAAGACACGGGATCTATAACTCATCTCAATCTCACATCCTCACCAACCACTGTTTCAACACAGCGCACTACCCACGAAGTTCATCACCAACTTCTCAAACAAAGAAATGTAGAACACTGGCCCAAAATTTGTATTCTCAGAAAGTACCTCTGCTCATTGAAGATCATCAGGTACGACCGGTGCCTTGGAGGAACTAGGAGTTGTGAGCACATACGCTCGACCTTGTGTCATCCTGGTCTGTCCGTCATAGCCCGGTACTATCGGTTGCCGTACCGACTGAATTGAAGTACCCCCATATGCAACTCAAAAAGTTTAAATTGCGAGATGCAGTTGTTGATCCTGCACAAACAAACCCTCTAGTGTGCCTACTATGCTCGGTGCACTCTCTCTAGGGAAAGGTCCTGCGAATATGCCCAGTCTGGCTACATCCATAACAAATCGACGACCCCCTGCCTTGTGACTGAACCAGTACAGGACCCTAGGATTTCCTTAACTGTGGATCCTGGTACAGCCTCGGCTGCGGGCACTCTGACACACGATGCCCTGACTATCCACACCGATAACATGTAATCTCCCGCTAATCTAGCCTCCTAGATGAAGCCACCGATGGTGCTAGTGTAGAGACTCGTTGTGAAAATTCGAATGGGTGAAAACTAGGACCAGAGGATTTTTGCCCCTTGCTAAAATGCCCACCTGTCTGTGCCTTTGTCCCACCCTGTGGTATCCTGGCCTCCCTGGAAACCCGAATCTCAATCAAAGTGTTCTCAATCCTCGTTGCTGCCTCCATCAGCTTTGTAAAAACACGCCACCCCATCCTTGCTACGTGCTCCCTGATCGCGGGCCTCAAGCCCCGCTCAAACCTCCTCAACCGCAGCTCGTCTGTACTCACCAACTCTGGTGAAAAATGAGACAGGCTAGTAAACCTGGCGTTGTATTGCATAATACCCATTGCTCCCTGGGTGAGAGATTTGAACTCCTCCCTGTACAAGTCTTTGGATGAAGCTGGAAAGTACTTCTCTTGAAAACCCTGTGAAAGCTGCCCATGTTCCCTCCGCAGTATTTTGGGCGTATTTTCATCACTCGTGAGCATCCCCTCTCAACTGGAAGGTAGCAAAAGGAACCCGCAAATCGTCCTCCACTATCTGCAGCATATCGAGAATCTGAGTCACCAGCTCCAACCACTCTGTCGCCACTGTAGAATCAGGATCCCCAGCAAAGATAGAAGGATCCATACGCTTAAACTCCCGCATCGCCACCGTTGCCCTAAACTCGGGCTCTCTCTCTCTCTATCTCTCCCTAACGGTCTCAACTAGCTGCTGGATAGAACCTACTAGCACACGCAGTAACTCAGTCGCGTTCATCAGTCCCTGGGAAGCATTTGCATCTCCATCATCAGAGATAGGCACATTCCCTTAGCCAAAACCACGGCCACGGCCTAGACCACGGCCTTCGCCTCTCCACGCAGACATCACGTCTACATAAAAGAAACACAGAACATAAGATGCAACACATCGCATGAACATAAGCACTAACCACATAAGCATGCTAACGCGTAGTCACATAGGTTCATGTTAAACAAACTCCACATACAAAGGAGAACCGACAAGAGTGACGTGTCAATTTAGATAACCTACTTAGATTCCCTACTAGAAATCATGTCAGCTAATCGCGTTTTTAACTTGGCTCCAAAGTTTGTTAATCCAAACACCTAAAGGCAAGACTAATCAATCCTAAGGTTCAACCCACATGCTCACATATACACAACATCCACATATTCAATATGCTATCATGCTCGTTCTACCAAAACATCTAAACACATGTAGTCAAGCATACGAAATCAACCTCACACGATGATGCACCCTCTTTTCGCGACTCTTAGGTATTCGAACCCAGAGCTCTGTTACCATTTTGTCACGCCTCAAATTCTGGGTTATGTGAAACACCCATAAACAACCATATAAAACACTCAACCCGATGCTTACTCCCAAATTAAGGCATACATGCATTAAATATAATCGCAAAAAGGCGTACAATACATGGCTCTAACGCCGAGAAACATGCTATAAGCATACATGATCCAAAAAGAGCAAAAAGGAAGACTATAGGTCTTCTGCCCCCAACCAGCTCCCCTGGATCAACCTGCATGATCGGTACCTGAAAAACATCTCAAATCCCACATCGTGAGCCAAAACTCAGCAGAAACTAGACAAACATAAAATAAAAACTAAACATGCTAGGAAAATAATATGCAATTTTCAGTACACACAAACCTTTAAAATGGTTTTATATTTAAACTCATACGAGTTTCAAGAGGAAAACAGTTGAAAAACGGTTTTATATCATAGCTCATGCGATCCCCAAAATAAAATAGTTTGATATATATACTATAATACTTTATTAGCAAAGATAGACTCTTACGAGCCATGACTCCCACGAACCTCACATGCAATATACATGCCATTCACATAACGCAACACATGTAGAGTTAACATATAATTTCATGGGGTAAAATCGTAAGACCCCAAGTGCCTTCATCATACATCTTCACAGACTTTCACCATAAGACCACTATCCGCCCCAACTAATGCATCTTTACGGACTTTCACCGAGGGACCAATATTCACCCCAACTATGCAATTCTTTATGAACTTTCACCGAGGGACCAATATCTGCCCCAACATATGCATCTTTATGGGCTTTCATCGAGGGACTAATATCCGCCCCAAATAAAATCATAATTTTAACCAGTGCAACACATGCACATATAAAAATTAGAGTTTTAAATGCACCATGACCACATAAGATCACATATCAGTCCTACAACATGCATGAACAACATTAAAGTTCTAAAAGCATGAAACCACGTACCACATAACCTGTCACGAAAACACATGCCACAAAGTTGACACATAACCGAAGGCCAAGCCAAGCTTCCCATACTAACCACCACACACACAACTGTGCACTGACAATTCGCATCTAACCATGCACCTCACATTGCATTTAACCCACGTCATCCCAAGGATGACAACAAAACAAACCACCACGGCTCACCCCGACCAACCTAAACGAAAAATGACTAACATCCCTCTTCATGAGTCCACTTAAACATCACTAGAGGAGAGCCAGTTAAAAGAACCTCGCAACCCAACAGACCAACAAACCACTATAGCCACCAAAACAACCAAAACGCCCCACACAGGACCCCAATCGACTGAACCCCCACCCAGTTGACCAAAACAAGCTACTGGAACTTTGCAAAATTGCCCTAAAAGCACAGGTCAGTCGACTGACCTCCCGATTCAATCGACTGAACCACCTAAACGACGAACCAGTCGACTAAACCACCTAAACGACGAACCAGTCGACTGAATCACCTAGTCCAGTCGATTGACCCCAGGCAAAAATTGTTTCTGAGCTACGGGTTCAGCCATCTTAACCCTAAATCGAAGCCTCCGAGCTCCCTTTTCAACACACTCGGACATACTCTAGCCCAAGACTACCACAAAACCTTGAAAGAAACTCTCGAAACCCGATTCCATTCAATCGAAATCGACCAAAAATGGTTTTGAACCAAAAATTTGATTTATCAAAACATAACTCGATTTCATGCATTTCAAGACAGTAAAAACACACATGATTACACGTAGCACCCTTGTATGACATGAGAGTCTAGGATCCTATCTCGTTGAGTTAAAAACTCGATGCCTTGATCCTTGTGTAAAATTGAAGTTTGCCAAAATAAAATTTCATCTTGATAGATGTGTAGCCCACCACGAGGAGACTAAGGATCTACTATTGAATCGGCAAAAATCGAGCCCCAGCCCTCGAGAAGTTAGAGAGAAGGCAAAGAGAAAAAAAAAACTTAGTTGAGAAGTTTTGAAAATATCTTTTGAAAATATCTAACACGAGATATTTATAAGTCACGAATTTTTTTTTAAAATTTGCACCGCAATGCCTAATGGTCCTGAGACCCAACCCCATATGCATCTCTAAACCAAAACATGCATATAAACACATATGAACATGCTGTAACGAAAATGATAAACGTGCGTTGAAAAACACCAAAAAAGAAAACAGGCCAGGTTCTCGTAGAATCCATCTCATCCTTCATCGCTGACTCCCACTTCATTGGACTCTCGGTCTGCAAGGCTTCTGTATAACTTTCTAGCTCACCACTGTCAGTAAGCAGAATGTAGAACAGAGACAACAAAAACTGCTGTGGAGGTCTGATGTTCTTGGAAAACCTCTTGACCGCTGTCACTCGTGTATTTTGTTCCACCTGTGGATTCATGTTCTTCTTATCTTCATCCTCCCCATTCTGTTTGGCTTCCTAAAAAATGTCATCCAAGTTAAGGAACTCGAATTTCTTTGTCTCTAGCAATGCATAGTTTGTCTTTGCCTTCGACTTGTCCTTGTACAGTACCTATTTATTAAATACCACATTTTTGCTTCTAATGATTTTTGGCTTTTGTCATCCTAAAATCAGTAGCTAAACTCTTCATCATTGTACCCAATGAAATAGCAAACTCTAGATTTTGACTACAACTTTCTCCTAGCATCAGCATCTACATGAACATATGAAGTACAATTAAAAACTTTTAGAAAAGATAAATTTACCTCCTTTCTACTCCATATTGCCTTTGAAATTCTGATTCCCAAAGGTACTGACGGTCCCCGATTAAGAAGATAGGCTGTTGTGCCTTTGTATCATCCTAAAAGCACTCGTGTAGCCCAGAATGCAGTCTTATGCTTCTGGCTCTCTCATTCAGCGTCCTGTTCATTTGCTCAGCCATGCCATTCTACTGTGGCGTTCCTAGAATGGTCTTCTCCCATCAAATTTCATTGGCTTCCCAAAAATCTCTGAATCTTCCGTCTATATACTCACCACCATTGTTTAACCTCAAACACTTTAGCTTTAAGCCAGTTTCAGTCTCAACCAAATCCTTCTACTTTTTAAAGACTTCAAACACATCAGATTTATTCTTTAAGAAATAAACCCACATCTTCTTGCTGGAGTCATCTATAAACATAATATAGTACCGTGAGCCTCCAAGAAATGCAACTGGAAAAGGTCCCCACAAATCTGTGTGCACCAACTCTAACCTGTTGGGCTTTGGTGTCCTGTCGCATTTCAAAAAATTGACCTTTATCTGCTTTTCGAATATGCAATCCTCACAAAAATCAAACTTCACATACTTCAAATCTGGAAACTTGCCATTTGATTGCAGAATTTTCATCCATTTTTGCTCATGTGCCGCAGCCTCTGATGCCACAACCTCATGTCTGAACTATTGTTTGTCAATGCCACTGTATCCCTTATACTCGTAGTCATGTACAGGGTACCCGTCTTTACTCCTCGAGCCACTACCGTAGCTCATTTGGTGAGTTTCCACGTGCCACTAACAAAGGTCACTGAATGACCTTCAGCATCTAGTTGCCCAACATATATCAAATTTCTCATCAATTTAGGTACATGTTGTACCTTATCTATCTTCCATGTTGAACCGTTTGGAACTCTAATTCTGATATCGCTTGTACTCACAATATCTAGCGCCTCTTCGTCTGCCAAGAAGACTTTGCCAAAATCATCGGCAACATAATTCTCAATGATTTCCCATCGTGCCATAGTATGAAAGGTGGTCCCCGAATCCAGCACCTAAGAGTCAATTGGGCTAACAACTGATAAGAGCAAGGCATCATGGACATTCTCTGTCACAATATTGGTAGACTCACCGTCAGCCTTCTTATTCTGCTCTCTACAATTCTTTTTAATGTGGCCAGCCTTACCACAACCTAAGTATTTCAGCTGCCGTCCCGACGTGGACTTACTTATGCCTCTTCTGGAGTTAGACCTGTCTCTGTTCTGATTCCTGTCATTATCTCTGCCCCGTGCTTCAACATTCAAAGCTATACCTACATTCGATTCCGAATTAGATACGTCACCCGAATCCCTCATGTGAACTTTTTTCACTCAAAATCAAGTTCTTGACATCGTCATACTTCAACTTATTCTTACCGGTAGAGTTACTCACTATCGTTCTCATAGCCTCCCAAGTGTTTGGAAACGAAGCCAACACAATCAAGGTTCTAACTTCATCATCAGAATTAATATCTACTGAAGACAACTAATTTATAAAGGTATTAAATTCGTTCAGATGTTGTGCAACAGGTTTACCTTCGGCTATCTTTAGATTGAATAATTTTTTCATAAGATGTACCTTGTTATTTGTCGACGGTGTTTCGTACATACTTGACAGTGCCGCCATCATGTCTGTTGTAGTCTTCTTCTTGATTACGTCGTGCGCTACTGACTGGGACAACGTTAATCTGATGACTCCCAACACCTGTCTGTCAAGAAAAGCCCAATCCTCATCCTTCATGCCCTCTGGTTTGGATCCTAAGAGTGGCAAGTGTAGCTTCTTCCCATATAGATAATCTTCTATTTGCATCCTCCAATAACTGAAGTTCGAATCGTCAAACTTGTCAATTTCTGTCGATCTTCCTTCTTTTGTCATGTGTATTCATCAACCTCCTAACCCGGAGCTCTGATACCAATTGTTGGCTATTAGAATGCGATCACTAATCTCGCCCAAGATCAACAACGAATGCACAAATCACAAAATGATAACGAAGAAGAAATAAAACAAGCAATCACACGATCACACACCAGATTTACGTGATTCGATAAGGCGTGCCTACGTCCACGGGATTACACTTCATTATATTAAAGGAGGATTACAAAGGGAATGATGTTCTTGATGTTTCTCTCAGTTTATCAGGCTAAACATAACATTACGCATTAAAGAAAAGAGCCCTTAGGGTTAAAACATAACCCTAGCCGCTATACAGAAAAGTCTTTTTTGCGACAGTCCGCTAGAGCGAACCTCTGGCTGTTCGAGCGGTCCCTAGCTCTAGATCACCTGGTGTATAAGCCCGCTTGAGCGGACTCCTGATCGCTTGAGCTGTTAGTAGCCCGAGACCAACACTGTGCCAGCCTGCTCGAGCAGACCCATAGCTGCTCGAGCGATCAACCTAGAAACTTAGTTTTTCTCCACCACTCAACATAAACGTGTCCAAGGGAGAGTGGTGGGATATCAAATGAGGAGATTAAGGGGTATGAGGACAAAATGGAGTGTGCAAATCAACCCAAAACGACCAAATTCCCTGCCAAGGGCATTTTTGTATATATAATCAGTTTGTATATATAAACAGTTTGCTGAGTGTTAAGATCAAATTTTAAACTAAACTCATTTTTGAGTTTTTTGTCCCCGAATTTGTCTAAATAGGTGTGTTTTATTTTTTAAGTCCAAATTTTAAACTAAACTCATTTTTTAAGAGTGTATTCTTTGAGCTGGAAAGCCAAGTTAAGTCTTTATAAAATATATGTCCAAATAAGTGTGTTTTATTACATTATCATCTAAGGGCATTTTTGTCATAATATTATTATTTTTATCTAATCCTTCATCAAAACAAACAAAGAATTTGACTAAGGGTATGTGATAACTAACTATCTGATAGAGTAAACAAACACAACACTGTATAATAGTAGGAACTATTAATCCAAAAGATTTGGTATCCTAGGCCAATGAGTCATGAGGCTATTAATCCATCTTAATTTAGTCCTCCACTCCAAACATGGCCATATTGTATTTCACCAATCCCGACTTAATTATAATAAGTATCGATTCATAATCCAAGCCACACTGTCGTAATCATTAGATACTCTTATCACATTATCAAACTTTATATGTTTTGTTTTAAATTTTGAAATAGTGGAGAATTGCTGTAATTTTCATTCAAAAATATTTTATTATTTCAAAATTTAGAAATATTGTTCTATTTTAAAAAAAAAATATTCCCACTTATTATATTTTTAATGGTGGACAATATTAATATACATCATAAATGTAATCTATCATATTCATTGAGCATTGAGAGGCTTAATACTAAAACTTCAATTCTTTGTCTGTTAGGTTTCTTAAGAGTATAATAATTTGTAATTTCTTACATCACATTTAGGATGCACGTTTTCTTTATCTATTGGCAGAATGAATTATATATATATATATATATATATATATAGAGAGAGAGAGAGAGAGAGAGAGAGAGAGAGAGAGAGAGGTGCATAAGAAGGGTTATTAGTGTGGAAAATCCTTCGAAACAAGCATGTGTTTTGATACCCAAAATATTATATTGTTACTTTGTATTAAATTTTGGTTGATTTTGGGACGATGGATGGAGTTATTCCTGACACCTCCATATTTTAGAGTATGCGTTTGTGGGGAATAAACAATTGAATCATAGAGAGTAGCATGCTAACAACTAGCTGCATCGAGTCACGTACTCTAAAAGACAAAAATCTACTCTTAAGGACAATGAGAGCTCTGTTACCATAGCTCTGTTGAGAGACTTTGGGTACTACTTACTGGTGTACTTAATTTCTTCAGTTTTTTTTTTTTTTTTGGTTTTTGTTAAGCTGCTTGGGTCTGCTGGTTTGCTGGTTTTTCTTGGAGGAGATTTGGGAGCTGTTTGAGGGCTGTTTGCTTGCCAAGTTGATAATGTTACTTGCTAGATTGCTTTGGGTGCTGATTGTTGGTAGTGCGTGCCATTGATAAGTTACGGACACGGGCATTGATTTTGCTGATATTTTGTCTGCTGATAGCCGTGGGTATTGGTTTTGTTTGCTGCGGGAGGCGAAAAAAGTTAAAAGCTTGGCATTAGCTGCTGTGATGGGCTGATTTTATTTGTTGGTAATTGGTTTGTTCTGAAATGCTGAGTTTTGGGAGTCTCATAGTTACAATTGATTTTGTTGGAACATTAATGGTTTGTGATGCCCTCTAGGCCAGCAAAGAGCCTTGGCATTGGTAGCTGTGATTGGCCGTGATTGGGTTGCTGAGTTTTTTTTTAGAGTCCCTTGGCTGTTGTGATTGGCAATGATTGGGTTGCTGAATTTTTGTGGCCTGTGCTGTGCATTGGGTATGGTTCTCATGGGGCTGCTGCTGAATTTGTGTATACATTGGCTGCTATAATTGGTTTTACTGATTTTTTGTTGGTGCTGCTAAAAATTGGGGGTGTGGTCTCGTGGAGGTGCTGTTGAATTTTTGTGGCCTCTGCTGTGATTGGCTATGATTGGGTTGCTGAATTTCCTTACAAATATGTTGTGCTGAATTTTTGTGGCCTCTACCGTGCATTGGGGTTTTGCTGCTTTAGAGTTTTTGCTTTGTTTGATTTTGATGCTCTATTTCTCTGGCCTGTGTCCTATTTTCTTGTGTTAAGTTATATTGTTCGTTTCTCTAGTTTTACTTTAGTAGGTTGGTCTCTTGTCAATTTTGGAATATTTTGTTCACCTTAAATAAGTTTGACGAATTTTTGTAAGGGAATTCACTCATTTTAGATGCTATTTTTCCTCTTTATTTATAATATTTTTTTTTGTCGATCAAAATAAAGGATAATGAGATGTCTCACGTTAATAGTGCATACCAAACATGGAAAAAAGATTATAAAGCTAAAATAGTTATTTCATTTCTATCATATTCTTGCCTACCAAACATGGAGTTAATACTTGGGACTCGATACTCGTGCATGTTGGATTACTTTATTTTTTGCTAACTTATTTTTTGTTGGTGCTGCTAAAAATTGGGGGTGTGGTCTCGCCGGGGTGCTGTTGAATTTTTGTGGTCTCTGCCTAGATTGGCTATGATTGGGTTGCTGAATTTCTTTACAAATATGTTGTGCTGAATTTTTGTGGCCTCTACTGTGCATTACGGTTTTGCTGCTTGAGAGTTTTTGCTTTGTTAGATTTTGATGCTCTATTTCTCTCGCCCGTGTCTCATTTTCTTGTGTTAAGTTATATTGTTCGTTTTCCCAACTTTACTTTAGTAGGTTGGTCTCTTATCAATCTTGAAATATTTTGTTTACCTTGAAGAAATTTAACGCATTTTTGTAAGAGAATTCACTCCTTTTAGATGCTATTTTTTCTCTTTATTTATAATATTTTTTTTTACCGATCAAAATAAAGGACAATGAGATGTCTCACATTAATAGTGCATACCAAACGTGAAAAAAAGATTATAAAGCTAAAATAGTTATTTCATTTCTATCATATTCTTGCCTACCAAACATGGAGTTAATACTTGGGACTCGATACTCGTGCATGTTGGATTACTTTCTTTTTTGCTAATTTATTTTTTTTGATCGACAACTATTGAAAAGACAAGAAATAATTAAAATTAAATTACAGACTCAACATTAAGTAGTGAGCAAAGAGGCAAATAAATGTCTTGCATCTAGGTCTTTAGTTTTTCCATTAATATTGCAAGTCTTAACAAAGAACGTGCCATGAACTTCCTATGTGGTGAGATATGACGACATGTTGGCTCTTGAAAGTTTCGGAGTTATGCTTGAACTTTTTCAACAACAGTCCTTGAATTAAAAAGTTTTAAAAAGTCTAGATAAAGAATAAAAACTCATAAAAGAATTTTAAAAATATTTCAAGTCAAAATACAACTTATTTTAGTCTTTTTTACTGAAGCTTTTCAATATTGATCAAAATTTTATTACTTTTTAAATCCTGACAACAAGAGAACCAATATAAAAAGTTTTTAAAAAGAAAAAATAAGTTATTTAGAAAAAAAACATCACTAATATGAAAGTGCATTGATATTAATAAAAAATATATAAATATTTGTAAAATTATTTTTATATTTGTAAAATATGCATTATTGCTTATTTTTAACGTATTATTTATGGCGCAAATGATGATTATATGAATTGATATGCATTATTATTATGCATCATGTATGTATTATTTATTGCGAATACGATGACTATACGAATTGATAATAAAATATCTAGACATGTTAATTACCTTCCACTAGAAAATAAATAAAAGTTTGTAAAATGGATAATTTTTAAAAATATTAATATATACTTTTAAAGGTAGAAGTTACTAATTTTATATATGAAAAATTAGCCTATTTTATACGAATATTTATACATTATTTATCAATTATCCTCTATTAAATTGACGGTAATTTACATTTTGCTTAAGGGTTATGCTAATAAAAATTTAATGGGCTATCATTAAGAATATAATAGAGATAATTTTTCTTTTAATATGCATACACTTTTAAAGGTGGAGTTTACAACTTCACAACTACTTATTATATAAATTTCAAAGAAAATTATTAAGTGGAGTTTACAACTTCACAACTACTTATTATATAAATTTCAAAAAAAATTATTAAATAATTCTAGAGTACAATGTGATAATACTCTTGAGAACTAAAAAAGTTCAATTAGTACTAAATGAGTTATATTGTCTTTTACCTACCAAACAAAGGTGGGGCCACTATTGTTCTACTTGAAGTATTTTTTTGGTACATAATCAAATTGAAACATCACATAAATAATACCACATATTTTAGAGCTACCAAATAATTATACTAACTATTAATACATTTTTTAATTAAAAAATTAATCTTATGTTCTTAAAATAGCGTTGATTTTATTTTTCATCCATCAAAAAAAATCTTAACGCGCGCGATTCAGTTAGACCTTAGAACAGATAAATTTATCTGTATATTTTCAAAATATGTATAAAGTAAATAGATAAATTTATCTGTCTTGTATAAATAAGTATACAGATAAATTTATCTGTATAAAGAATAATGTGCCTTTTCAAAATATGTATAAAGTATATAGATAAATTTATCTATCTTGCATAAATAAGTATATAGATAAATTTATCTATCTTGCATAAATAAATAGACAGATAAATTTATTTGTCTTACATAAATAATAAGACAGATAAATCTTGCATAAATAAGCGTACAAATAAATTTATCTGTATAAAGAATTCTGTAACTTTTCAAAACACGTATAAAATACACAGATAAATTTATCTGTCTTACATAAATAATAAGACAGATAAATCTGACATAAATAAACATACAGATAAATTTATCTGTATAAAGAACACTGTACTTTTTTAAAACACGTATAAAACATACAGATAAATTTATCTGTCTTACATAAATAAGAAGATAAATAAATCTATTTGTATAAAGAAGACATATAAATTTACCTATCTTGTATAAAATAAGAAGGCAGATAAATTTATCTGTATGCATTATATATAAATTTATCTGTATTGTAGGCGATTGGATCTCGCGCGTTAAAAATTTTATTGATAGTCCTTACGCGTTAAAATTTATTTTTTTAAACTTTTAGCTAAAAGTACCTTTTTTATCTCTTGTACACCGTTCTATTTAAATATTTATTTTAAATAATAAGTAAGAGCAAAAATCAATTTAATCACAATTTTAAAAACTCATTAAACGTATTGTTCACTCATCCTAAAATCTTAAAAAATTAATCCCACTCTTCTGACTTCTCTTTTTTTTTTATTACTTTTCTCTCTTTTCTCAAATTTTTTAAACTTTTTCTCAATTATTAACATCTATATAAATGTAAAAAAATTAACTCTTAAAATGAGACTATCTTAACTTTTTTTTTTATTCTCTCTTTTATATAATTCTATGTAAAAAAGTAATAAAAAGATATACTAGTATTACTTTTTTTTTATTAATTTAAGAAAAATAATAATTTTTATTTTTATTATTATTTTATTTTATTTTTTTATCACTATAAATTGGTAAACTAATTAATAAAATTATATTTTAATTAAGTGTCTAAAAATTGACCTGTTAACTAATTATGTTTACTTTTTAATTGTTAAAATTATATAATTAGGTAATGATAGCCAGTTGTAAAGCAATGCTCTATAAATACTTTTTTTTTTTATAATAAAAATGTTAATATACATTTTCTTTCGTTCAAATAGTATCATTATTGTATTGAATGTTTTCTTTTGACCATGAGGAGGAGAAGGATGTTTACTGGCTTGACTGGTTTTGGTTGGGAAGTGAGGAAGGACAAATAATTAGGTAATTTGGAGTATAATGCAGACGATGGTACATAGAAATTTTTAATAAATAAAAATATTTAATGCATATTAAGTTTTTGTTTGACAAATTGACTTAAAATTGATTTTTTAAATTTTTTGATTTTTAAAATTTTTGGCTTTAATCCAAAAAAGTCAAAAAAGTTTAAAGATATCGTTTTTCAATTCCTAATTTTTATTCTATTGGATTTTTGACTTTTTGATTTTTTTTTTATAATAATTTTTAATTTTATTTTTTTACATATAAAATTAAATAAATTTTAATTTTATCCTTTTAACATAAGATAAGGGCAATTCGATCAATTTCCTTCATGGCTTAATTGGCTTTTTAAGTAACTGTTTTGCTAACAAACGTATTTTTAATTTTTTAACTTAAAATGACTTAAACTCAAAAAGTTAATTTAAAGTCATGTTGCCAAATAAATACTAAGTAAGTTATTTTTATTTTTTATTTACACAATAAAAGTATGCTAACACTTTTCATTTGGAGTGTTTTTTACATAGAGTTTATTTGGGATAGTTTTTCTGTTGATTTTTTGTTATGATATTTTTTTGTCTTTTCTAAAATTATTGTGTTTTGGTTTAATTTACTTTTTAGATTCGTCATGATTAGATAAATAAAAATAAGTATAATTATTTTGGCTAAAATTAAAAATAATTAACTAAAGGCAAAATAAGCCTTAAAGTGATTTTGTTTTGTCATATATGAACTTTTTAAACTTTTTGGTATATTTTTCTCTTTTTTTTGAAAAAAAAACTTCGTAACAAAAATATTTAAAAAACATCATTATTTAAACTAATATAAATATTTTTTATTAAAAAAATCATATAAAAAAGTTATCTTGCATGGTGTCTAAGTTATTAAATCGAAACATTATGTAAACAATGTCACATAGTTAGCGTTTAGTATTACTGAAATAAATAATATATAAATTATAATTTGTAATAGAAATTATGAATGTTAGATGAATGTGAGGGTATTTAAAAATGTTACTGCTACTAATTTTTAGTTTTCTATTACTAATTTTAATTATAAATTATAAATTTTTTTAATTACTTATAATTTATGCAACAACTTATAATTATAATTATTATTTTAATTATAATTTATAATTTATAATTTATAATTTATAATTTTTATTAAATACTCACAATATTTGTTATAAATTATAATTCATAAATTATTAATAATAACTTTTCCAAACACCACTTGTATTAATTTTAAAAATTTCAGTCAAACCAACCCCCTCCCCCAGTGTTCCTAACGTACCAAATAACCACTCGTGGGGAAGAGGGGTTGTCCGACGAGTTACGGGCAGGGGTGGGGGGAGATTGTGGCAGTTTTTTTTGGGGGAACCTTAAGGTTAAGTCACTTCGACATAAATGAAAGAGGGAAGGGTATAAACAGGGGTCAATCAAAGAGACTGTTTTGGGGCAGGGCGTCCTACAAAAGGGGTGGTGCTACGAAACGCTGACCGGGAATAGCAGGTCGCGGGTCCCAAACAATTAAAACGCCCGGAACCTCTCTTGTCTCGAACCTCGCGCACTTGGGGTTCGCGATGAGAGGATGGTTGAACAAATTTTTTAAATGAGCGGGTCCGAGAAGCGATGTACTGTCGAATCTGATTTGACGGAACTGCCCCTGACTTGGCTCACAACTGTCGCCGTCTCATTGGAGGAATTTAAGAATTTGTCGGGGTGAGTTAAGTTATTTTTTATTTTAATATTTTAGGTAACTTATACTTATATCTCCTATATTTTTATTATATATTACTGTTTATTTTTTATTTTTAAAAATTATACTATATTTTTATACTTTATTAAAATAAATAACACTTTAATTTATTCGTTAATCAACTGTCATTTGACCTAATAAAAAAACATAACATTAATTAAAAATTAAAAAAATTTACTAATTTTACCCTTGAACTATATGCACTCCCTCCGCGCTTCTTTTCTCATCAGACCCACCATTTTTGGCGAACCCAGTGCCGACAATCCTAGAGTATCATTGACGACTTTAAAGTATTCACCAGCAAGCATCAACAAATTTAAATTTGTTCAAACATGAAATTTTTTAAAGTTACCGTTAACAGATTACAGGGTAAAACAAGGAGCTAAGTTTTGTGATTACTGTTAACTGTGCCTGCAACTAAAAAACAAAAAGCTTCTTGAACATATTACAAGTATAAAACATAGAGCTAAAGTTTTTGGATTCATATGAGTAAAACAAGTTTCGCTCCATCCATCCATTACTACCAAATTTATAACTCCCAAATCTAGGACGGTGGTTACAGAGAAAGCAAAAAGTGACAGAGAAAGCGAGAGAGAAGGGAATGGCGTGAAGTTAAATGGATGAGTGGCAAAAAACGGAGTTGATATTGATATCGGTGATGCCGAGGGCGTTGACGCTAGAGATAATGATGCTGTTCGAGATAGAGGTCGCCGAGGCCGACGTCAAAGGAGGTGAAGTCGTCGTCAGTGGGTACCGAATGGCCGATAGCGATAGAGGCCCCTATGCGAGTAAAAAGATTCACTTTGCTGTTAAGACGAATTGAAGCCACAGACTCCATTGTAGGACTTACAACGTTTGCAATTGAATTTTTTTATAATATACATAAAATATGCATTTGCATATGTATATTATATACATGCATACATACAATATATACATCTTTTGAAATTCTAACTTAATAAGGGTTCTATACTTGAGTTTGGATGAAGTATTAGGATTTTTTGAAAGAAGATGAGAAGTTTGAGGAAGATAAAAATGGTATTTTTGACATTTTAATTTTTTCAGTAACAGTGTTACTGGTCAGGGGGTGCAATGTAATTTCTAAGAATAAGAAGGTAGATAGTGATATATGATAGAATGCAAGGGGTGTAAGTGTAAATTACCCTAACATTTTTTCTAATATTAGTTGACATGAACATATTTTAAAAAAAAATTTTATCATAGGAAATTGAAAATTAAAAAAAGATTTGAAAAGGTCACTTCAAGACTAATCAGGCCTTAATTGGCAATTTTGATTTTTTAGTTTGTTCGTTAAAAATGTTAAAAAATTAAGATTGTCTATTTGGCAAAAAAAATTAAAAGCTAAAAAGGCAAAAAATAAATCAAAACACAAATTCTCAGAATATTTTATTTAAACTCTTACCATTTTTAAAATACAATAATAACTTTTATTAATAATTTATTTACTATCACTGCCAACTATATATATTTGTTAATATCAAATATATAGAATGGTAAAATAATCGACTTTGAATAAAAAAAAAAAAATTTAAATTTTTACTCAAATAACCAACTTAAAAAAGTTAGCGTAAATTTATCTTTTTGGCTAAAAATGTAAATTTATCTTTTTGAATCAAATTTATCTTTTTAGCTAAAAATGCAAAAAATAAAAAAACTAACTTTTAAATTTATTAAAAAATATTTAACTTTAATTAAAATGAACATAAATTATAATGAATTAAAAAATAAAAAATCTAAACTAAAAAATACAAGATATTTTTAAAGTACAAAAGAATTTATAACAAAAAAAACTAGACCAAGCGCTTGCTAAGTCGCTTGTTAAGTCACTAACAATTGTTTATGCCTAAAAGTATTTTGAATATAATTTAATTATAAATTTAATTTTAAATAGTGAATAATTAATTTTTTAATATTAATGATAATAATGTAGGGGAAAATTTTTAATAATCTACCATAAACTCCTAATATTACTAAAAAAAATATAAAAAATAAATTATATTTTTTGAACTACATATATGCATATAAATTAAATTTTTTTTATGAAATATAAATAAAAAGTTGAATTTAAAGTGAAGTGAACAAAAAATTAAAATTTAAATAGAGAGAGATAAGAGAGAGAAATTGGGGGTAAATGTAGAACAAATATCATATAAAACAAATATTAATATCAATAATTTTTATTTATAATATATACTAGTGAATTGTTGTCTAAAGGTACTTTTCAACACAAGCCGATATCAAGATTAATTCTGAACGTCAATAAACAACAAAATAATTACTAAGGTCCCGTTTGGTTACGTTTATAGTTTTCTATTTTTTGTTTACAAAAATAAAAAAATATGTTTTTGTTTATTTTTATAAAAAAAAACATGTTTGGTAACATAAATGTTTAAAAAGTGATAGTTGAAGGTTACGAATGAATCCAATTAAAATTTGTTTACAAAACAACTGAAAACATATATTTTTTGTTTCTTAAAATTTTGTAAATTTTGAAAATTATTTACAGATTTTTGAAAATAAAAATAATTACCAAACATATTTTTGTTTATAATTTACGAAAAATTTAAAAATAAAAATAAAAAACAGAAAACATAAACATTACTAAACGGCACCTAAGAGTAACAAAATATTGAAAACTTACATTATCGAAAAAATTTAAAAACAAAGTAACAAATTTCATAAAACACCTTACAAAAAGGTCTTAAAAAAAATTAATACTTTGACTCGAATTAATATATTAAAGTTTAACTATTTATTTCATAAAAAGTCAAATGTTTTTTACTAATTAAATTCTAATATTCACCATATGCTTAACCTTGACCCTCCTTTGCAATTGAGTATTAAAATAGAAACGAAATTCATGAATATATAGAATATGCAAATACATACATAAACCAATTCAAAATAAAAAAAATAATCCAAAATTAGGAAGAAGAAAACCCACACAAAATCGAGACCAAACTTGGTTGCTTGTATTGTCTAAATAAGAAAAAAATAAAAAATAAAATGTTTTCTATACATTGCAATACATATTACATTTTAATAAAAAGTACAAAACAATCTTTTTACAAATAATTACAAGTGATTTCTAATAAATTTTAATAAAGGATGATTTTTTCACTTTGAAGCAAAAAACAAAAGAATTAAAAAGCTTAATTTTCAAATGATCTATTTTGTTGGTTGAAAAAACTATTTATCTTTGTTTGAAATTTAAATTTTTAACTAAAAAATAAATAAAAAGAAAGTCAAGAAGAAGTCAAATATCAATAGTGTATCCCATATTTACGAAAAATCACTAACATCTTAACTTTCTTTCAACTTGTAACAGTTCACAAAGAAAAATTATATAAGTATTCTAATCACACAAAACAAGGTAGTTTATTTTCGTCTTGTCACTTCAAAATATTTATTTATTTTTATTTTTTTCCAATTTTAATAAAATATAATTGTAGGAGGGAAATAGGATAAGTTGGCAGGCCAGTGTGAACCTCACAGTTAACTTGGACTCAACTAACATGTACACGTTTTCTCAAAAAAAAAAAAAAAAAAAAAAATCATGTGCATGTTTGGTTAGTGTATTATTAGGGTTGAATTGGGTTAAATGGGACTATATAGAATAGTCTCGTATAATCAAATATTTGATTTATATCCTTAAAAAAAAATTTTTATGATAAAATTCAGAAGCACTGGAATGCTATTTTTGCCAAACTCTTGTCGAATAATTCTAATTGCATGTTATGTTCCCATGAGTCTCGTGGAAGAGCAGACTTAAAAGAGTTTTCTAATATAAGAGTTCGTAAAATGATATAAACTCGATCTCCACGTTTAGCATTTCAAATTCTTCGGGTAAGAGATTAAAAAAACAAAAGAGTGGGAGAACATTAAAATGGAGTTAGAGCCCTCAAAATATCATTATCAATATGTTTTCATTTTTTTTAAAATTATATTTGCACGAAGGTTAGAGCGATATGAAAATGAGGTGTACAGTTGTACGCGTTTCTAAACTGTTCAATGTTCATATTTTTTTGAAAGTACGAAAAACAAAAAAATATAATCAATTAAGCTATATTTGGGTAAAAAAAAAACTCATATACCTTGTTTGAAATAGTCGAACTAAAATCAAAACTTTATGAGTTCCAATTGTCGCGATAAAATGCCAAAATCATGAAGCCAAGGTAGTATAGTTATTGTTCATAGAATTCAACTTCATTCATTATTTAAAAAAAAATATAATAAAATCTCCATTTTGAAACTTCTTTGTTTTATTTCTTTGAGTTGTGGGAATATATATAATGATCACTAGATTCCTCAAATTAGCACATAAAATGTTGAAATCTTATCATGCTTTTTAAATGATGATCACGACTCTGGTATGGGGAGCGTGCCCTGCAGCATGCATAGGACAACACATGGTGCTGTGTAGTTTTAGAGTTTAATTTTTAAATATATTTATATATATGATCGTGAAAAAATTGAGAATAGAAAATAACTCTATATTTTATGTCTATTGAAACTGTACAATAAATGACCTATTTATAGGCGAATAGGGATAAACAATAAGAAGATATAATAGAATAAAATAAAATCAGAATAAAATCAATCTAA